>OMNN01056358.1:23918-35332 GCA_900302755.1 Chromis chromis
CTTACTACTATCCCTTAAGCTATCAATTTGTCTCATTAATAATTTTACATTTGAGAATACATAATATTATTAAAAAGTAATTCAGTGTACCAATGGAATGACTATTCCTTCTAGGACTAAAATCAGTTAAGTGTTATTCATTTAAAAGACTTTACATGGCATTATTAGCACTATGAGACCAAAAATGCAGCAGAGATAGTGAGTGTACATTGTGTAGCTTCCTGACCTCCACATTCATCACCAGGACTGAACTGGAAATCTTCCCACTCCTTCACAGCAGGCAGCATCTGTTGGGAGGAGATCCCCTGCTGCTCTCTGTACTGGTTGTCCAACACAAGGCTGGTTTCCACTTTCCATTCACCGAATATGGCCAATTGTCTGTGAAAACAGTCCATCGATAATAGATATCCGCCACCCTACCATCAACATGCACAGATTACTAAGCAGGATGAACGATCAACAGGGTCAAAAGGCAGACCTATTTATCTGCATGTAGTTTCTGGATGCAGTTGTTTGAGCCCATTGTGCTAAGATTTCAAATGCAAAGCAGGCGGGTTGCCTTTGTCTTGGTACCTGCAGTTTATTCCTTTCAGCACAAATCAGAAGTTGCCACAAATATTGCAAAACTGACTAACTAATGGACCTTATTTTAATTTTAGATCCATTTGCTCAAAGTTTTTTATTCTATATTTTACATTTTAGCAAACCTCGTCATTTATCAAACACCAACCAGTGTAAAAAATCAAAAACAACAAACTATTATTGCAAGATATTTTGTTTTCTGTGGACCTGCTGGAAGTCTTTCAGTGACAGCTTGGGCTTACTGTGAGCACCGGCATAATGTGGACCACTATTTTCCAATCATTTCCTTGCAGCATGCATGGCCTTTCCTTTGATTTTCATCTCCTGTAGATCTAAGTGAGTGTGGAGAAAACATTTAAAGAGACACTGCAGCAGGCTTTGTTGAGGTAAAGGTGAGTCTGTTCTTTCAAATTTTGACTTTCTACATCTCAGTACTTCAATCCATACATTTATTCAAATGATTCCATTATACTTTCTTCACTTCTTTTTCCATTTTCCTTTGATGTTTTCTCTTATATCTCGATTCACCATGCTCCTTTCCCCGTGGCGTGGGGATCATTTAAGATTCATTTAAACCTATTTTATTGTTGTGTTGTTGCTCTGGAATGCCGAATATTATGTTGTTCATGTTTTGCATTTCATTAAATAAATTTAATGAACCATAAAATGTATTAGCCCCTGCAGAGTATCATTCTCCTCTGTTGAGCCTTTAACATGTTTGCCGTACACAGCCTGACAACCCTACATTTTGCTGGATGCACTTCTAAATACAAAGTAAATGACAGCTTTATGGGTGTTTTGAATACTGTATTTAACTGGAGACGGATGGCACGATGATGGAAGATGATGTGTCATGACCTTTTCTACGCAATCTACTTAGATGAAAAAGCAACAGCAAGTGTTTGGAAGAAGTTATTTCTGAATGGAATCACTGAAGCTGCTTAGTTGCATTTTATAGTAGGTTGATTAAAACTTGTTTGGCTGCGAGTCCCAAACTCACAGTGCACTGTAACCTCAAAAAGAGGCCGACGCTGTGAATATATGAATAGAAATGAGCAAATCTGCTTTGACCTTTGAGGATACTTTGCTGCCTGAAGGACCAATTTATAGATGCCCCCTCTGTTTAGATGCAGTGTATGGAAAACCAACAAGCTGTCAGTTATGCAGATAGTTGTCTGGCAAGCATCCGAGTGCCCTCGCACTGTGACGATGGATTACTTTATGGGTCCAGTGCATATGGGTTGTATAATGCCTTATTGATTTGACTTTATCTCAGAAGGGAATAGAATCAGAAGCCGGCTGTACATTACATCCACCTGTCATTGTAAGAGCTGCGTTATCAGGAGAAACAGAAAAACAAAATGAATCATGTTGTCTGGGAATCTGATAGCAACTGTTCCTCATGCTGAATGCTAAATACAGAGGACGACTTGAAAGTGTGTCGTTCCATATATATCAACACGTGAACATTAATATGAAAACGTGATAAAGTCGCATGTACAGTGTTGGAACCAGTTTGAACCAGTACCATTCTTCATAACCTGCTTTTCTGGCCCATAGAAATTTAATTGGATGTATTAATGTGTGATTTCTAAGTGAACCATTCTCATTGTTCAGCATTTCATTTTTCAGAATACAGTAATAATCTAAAATTGACTTTAAAGATTAGCTTTTCAATCATATATTAATTTTAATGTCATTTTTAAGCATTAAAAGCAAAAACTTACTGGTCGTCACTTTTCACATGTCTACATGTTTTTGTTTTATTAGTCTTCTTTGGCATTAGATTAAAGATCTTTGGGTTTTGGACTGTTAATCTGACAATTACAAGACATGTGAATATGGCTGAAAATGTTATCATTGATTCTGATGGTAGCAGTATATATGAGAATATGAAAAATGTAAACAAAAATCCCTTATAGAATTGATTAACTGGTCTTTGGTACATTAACCACTTTTCTGTGTGATGCATTACACCAGCTAATGATCCTCACATTTGTCAAACATAGACTGTAACTGCTAATTTTGTTCATTTTTAATTACAATTTGCTTGTAATCAGTCATTTAAGCCACCGAAGCTTGTAAATTATCCAGCTATTAAACAATTCTAAGTTTTCAGCCAACCAAAAAGTCATTTTGCTACAGATTGGACATTGATCATCCTTCAGAAGAGGGTTATAAAACAGTGTGACGTATTGGCTATAGGCTTGAATTGAAATGGTGCATTGAAAAAAGATTAGAGTTAATATTTTCCAGTGTGGGAAGCAGACTTGATCCGTGTTGACTTTGGCATATGGGTTTTGATACAACCTGGTCGTTTCATTTGTATTTTATTGTGGTTTCAAACCTCTGCAATACTCCCCCTGCTGTCAAACTCCATCCACTCACTCCACACTTCTATGTTAAAGTCTGTATTCAACCACCAATGCTGGTTCAGGCAGGGTTCAGTGGCTATTTACTGAGGCATTGTGAGTGATTCTGGCCTTGTTAAATCCTATTTTGTTTCGTAAGCGTAGAGCTCGGCCTCCTCCAGGCATGTGAAGGTGGAGGACGAAGCCAGCATGCCGACTGTGGGCCCAAAGAGCAGTCCAATTTTTCATCCTTATTGCCCATGACATATCCAAAGTGGCCCAGCCGTCCACGGAGAGACAGAGGAAGGCAGAGAGGGAGGAAAAGTGAGAAGCAGGCAGCTCAGATGGACTGGGAGGAGTGTATCTACACTTCCTCCTTGTGTAGTCCAGAGCAGGGCTCCAATTTTCTTTGCTAAAACAATGCAATTCACCAGCGTCCATTAGGGCAGATGAGTCCCAGGGTTCCTGCCTCTCTGTAACTTACTCCAGGCCTGGAGTTTAGTGAGAGAGTAAATGTGGGTGTAAGGCTCAGTGAGAGTAAAGAGTGATTTACAGTAGAGATTAAATGTTACACATAAACCCATGTTTCACCACTGCTTTCTACAGACCTCAGATATATTTGCACAGGGTAGATTTTTCCTTTATTCCACTGATTTCTCCCTATTTTTAAAATTTGTTTTAAACCATCTGTCTTTTTAATCACACGTGAATCACTCGTCTATACAGTATGTGTGTAATTTGTAATATAATTTCAGGCAAATTATCCACTGTGTTTTGATTAGGAAAAATCTGTGTTGATAAAAATTGTACCAATCAAGTAAGTAATTTCAGCTGCATTTTGCTTCTTTGTGGCATTACTTTTATTTATCTTCTCTCCAAGGCGTCGTGCACAGTAATACAGTACTATTTTTCTAGATAGATATCTTCCCTCTCTGCTTAACAAAAAACAAAATCCAACCACACGACCATCATTTTACAAAATATCTTGAGAACAGGAATGCAAAAATGACTCTAACAAGCAACCTGGATAGACTACATCAGTGACACATCAAATACCAGAGAAGAACATTCTGTTATTCCACCATTTCTGTGGACTTTAAACCGCGAATGCTGCGAACCAAGTAATGTTGGGAACAGCAGATGCAGAGGCTTTAATGTGCCAGGCAATGCAATGCCAGGTTAAGGTGTAAAATTGTGACTGTGGGTGCTAACCAAACATAAAGACACCGGTGGATGGTGGATGAGATGGCCTGAACAAAGAGGGAAATGTTGGTTTTGCAAAATATACATATTAGCAAAGACAAAGCCTTAATTTAATGCCCTAACTTACACTGCAGCACTTTAGGTTGGCTATAACACTAATTTTATTTGAAAAATAGAAGTATCTTTGTGGTATTTTGATTAAAGTGTGTACATTTTAGGAAACACCTCCACCTTGTAGTCATTCTGAATTAATCAACCAGTACTGTCAGATCTGTTCTGCTACATACAGGCAGTGTATTGAGAGCCGTGAAGGGCACAGTCAAGGTGACTTCTGGGTTTAGTGTATAGGGGGTGGGATCAGTGGTAGGGGGCTGTGACCTCACTGAGCCCATGTGACTGGGGGATTTTCATTAGCTTTCCTCCCCCTTTTCCTCTCCTTTCATTCTCACTTTTAGATTAAGATCTCTTGTTGTAATTCTTGCTCCATGAGGCGGCCTAATTCTGCCAAATCGATAGAATCAAACCCATCAGGTGTGATGGAGGGTATCTGGCACCACCTGTTCATGTCCTTTACATGTTCCAGCGGGCTGCAGCGGAAGGTAATGGCACGGTTATGTGATACATGTCTGTTGATCAAGTGGCTTCTGGAGAACTGCCAACCCTTACGCTTCCCTTTGCTTCCCCCCAGTAACTGTAGAAAGTAGAAAGTAGAAGAAAAAAATGTAAATGACAAAACTAAATAAAAGGAAAACCCCAGGGTGTCTGGGGTTTTTAACACCTGATGTAAAATAAGGGCATCAATCATCCTCTCCAGTCCCAGGAAACACATGTCTGGCTGCCTTTCCCCCCAAAAACAGGTGCTTGACAGACAGAGTCAATTCTGCTTAATGAGCAATTGTTATGCCATGTACTGTACTATCTGTTGTGCACAGCAAGGCATGGAATCTATCCAGACTGCTTTCATCAGCACGCAGACAGACATCTACCCAAATAACTTTTGTCAGCATAGTAAGAATGAGATAACACCCAGTTGGAATATAAGGAGGGAAAGAGATGATATGAAACAGCTATTGCTTGGAATAGGGGCTTGTCAGTGCAAACATAACCCTGACAGCGCTGCATTCCTAATATTTCAGACCTCGTAATGTAATCAGGAATGTATTCTGAGCAATTAACCACATCATTTATTAACATCTAAGCATCCCCGTGGAGATAATGAGTATTGCACTGATGACTTTGCAGACTCTGAACTTGTTTTTGAATTTGTTAATGCCATTTTAAAGACCTCCTGCGATGAAAATCAAGTTTTTCACCTCGTTAACATGCCCATATAGTGTTTTTTATATCCTGTGAGATGCATCATGAGTGAAATAAGCAGTCGATGCCACGGCTGAGCATTTCAAACTGAAGTGTACCGACAAAAGAGTTTAGAGATTCAGATGTAACAAATCTAAAGCACCAATCCTGTCAGTTTGCATGGTGGGACTTTCTCATTTTTTTCAGAATCAATTTCCAGTTCAAACCAATTTTACAACTCGCTATTTTGTAGCATAGAGTAGTTGTACAGTATTTGAGTCGTGGGTGAGCTGGTGTGCTTGAGATGCAGTGAACAGAGTTGCAGCTAACCATTTTAAGGCAGGAAGGGATTGTTTTAATGGATAAAAGTTCGAAATATGCAACTCTGGGTTAAGCCAAAGACATGTAGCATGTTTGTTAGCTTACAACACTGTCCTTGCATTAATCCCCTGCTAAAAGTGTGTTTAAGGTGTTTTGCCTTGATATCAGGACAGTTTTAAGGTAAACTGGAAACTAAACAGAGACTCTGAGTGGATTTTTGTTATGTTGACATGTTGACTATGACATAGTCCCCATCTTTGATTAGTTTTTCTGCATACTTACGTGTTAGATGTATTAGATAGACCCGAGAATCAATCATCTCAACCCTGTCAACGCTACACGCAATTTATTTTACAGGGGGACCCACCAGAAGCCTGAATTATCGTTCACTTACTTTGATCTATTGCTTTCACTTGGCAGTGCAGTAGGATCATTATTTGGGTAGACTGTCATACACTTTACCAATACAATGCTTGCATTGTTTAGATAAGGACAAGGGTGGATTCATCATAAAGCTTGAAAGGAAAAAGAAACTATTAGTGTGTATGAACAGAATTTAAAGAGAGGGAAGGGTTCTGTAATTGCAGGGGAATGCAGGTAATTACATGGTAATGCATTTCAGTGATTCTGATGTTTCTTTTGAAGAATGTAGGTCTGTGAGTGGGATTTGATTGAGTGTGTACATTTCCCTTGGAAAATATATACAACTATATATAGAACTAAACTGCATTCTCAATTATGTTTTGAGGGAAACGTATTTTCTGCTGCATTTCATTTGTTCGTGACAAATATGTTTCACATCCACATATTTTTGCCATTCATTTTGTTGCTTTACTACTGCTCTTTTTCAGCCAATCATATATCATATATTAATATACATCCTGGTAACCTAGAAAATAATATAGAAGCTTCAATTATGTTGTAAAAGGGTTGTATTTTAACCCAAGCAGTTCCATATTCCTTAACCTAACCACATAGTTTTGGCAAGCGAAAACTGAAAATAGAAGCTAAAGTCTAAGAATAGTGTCTCACATGGCACATAAACCCCAGCCTCCTGCCTTATGCCTCCATCCTCCCCATGTACCAAACACAAGTGACAACGCAGTTTAGTTGTATAGGAAAGCAATTTCTGGGAGTCACGGTTGGTTTAAGTACACATCTACATGTCAGTGTGATGCACCAATGCTTGTACAGCATGTACAATATAGAGTTTTGGGATGTTATCATCAGATAAGATTACTGATCTGTAGAAGTCATTAAGAAGCATCTTAAGGTTGAGTGAAATGTTGAGCAAATTGTGAAAAACATACCTGAATTTAAAATAACAGTGAGAAACCCGATGCTTTCTTTGCACTGAGAGACATTTAATGTAAAGGTGAATGGGACTTTCTATATACATCATAGATGCTGTTAATTCTTAATAGTATTAACATGAGAGCCATGAACTCAAAGTATATAAGTAAAGATAGAGTGAGATTGTATTTGTGCATGAGAGTTGTTGTTGGCGTGTTTACATGTCAGTTTGAGCAGAAGAGCGAGTGCTGCTCGGTGGTGGATCGTGACTCTCCTGCCTGTGTGGGAGATGCAGCTACTCCCACGCATCTCTCTCTCTCTCTCCTTCTCTGTCTTTCCTTTGTCTCAGTCCAGATTCACTGGTCTTTAACCTCAACTCCGTTCTCACTTAACCATCAATCCACTCTATGTCAGAGCTGTCCGTAAAAGCTGGACACATCATGTTTTCCTGGTGGAAGTTCAGCATAGTTTCGTGTCAAAAAGGCTAATTTCCCTTTTCTGTTCACTAACATGTCACTGGAAAGTGCTTTCAGCAAGTTGCTATAAAAAGAGTAACTTTTATTAATGCTGACAACATACTCTAATGTATGCCTTCCCTCCAAACACACATATACAGCTCTTCCGATTTCCATTTGTGCACTAAAAAAATCTCACACAATTACAAATACATTGATTTTTGAGGATGCTGTGGCTTTAATCATACAGAAAATATATGGAAAACAATGTATTTAAAGTGAACATGATGCATAATGCATGTGATTCCCACTCACATTTTCTGTTTATATGCTAAAAATTTCTGGCTGTGATTAGTAGACTTCTCAAAAGACGATGACAATGCAAAACAAGTTTTGCATATTCTGAAATTTCACTCTCACTGACCTTGGAGGCTCTGTGTGGCTGGCCAGTGACGGGGTTGCTAAGGTAATTTAATTACCAAACCCTCCATGGGCAAGGGTAATTACTGCTCTCTAAATCCCCACTAATCCCCCTTCTGAGTCCCCTACATAGACTCGGCCCGGGGCACTCTAACAGGCAGCGCTGACTCCTCCATCCTGTCCCAGACAGGGGTCCTCCCAAAAACACACTGCTTCTGTCGGCACACAGATGCTCCTTGGTGGCTTTATTTATGTAAGGTGTGTACTCTCCATACTGCACTGTGTGTAGTTGTGTGTCAGTTTGCCTCATGTGTCTGCGGTCCAAGACTCTCCAGTCATCAGTCCAGTGAATTCCTCTCACGTTGCACTTCTCCTCTCCATGTGTGTGAGTCAAGGGGACTCTCAGGTCAAAAGGGCCACTCATCTCTCCATAAGAATGTCGTAATTATCACTGCTGGGATGAATCGGATGTGACCTCTGTGAGCAGCAGCGCCTGGTGACTGGAGTTAGAAGAAAAGGAGACAAGATAAAGGCGTCTGAGCAGGCTAATAGGACTTTCTCCAGAAAACAGCAGCGGTTATCAACATAGTCTGCTGGATTTATGTTTTAATGAGAAGCAAATTAAGGACATCTACTATATGTAGCAACATGCTACTTACTGCGGTATTGTGAGTGTATTCTGCTCTTTATTAGGACAAACAATATATACAAATTGAAGGCTTTTACATATCCGTTGTATTCATCCATAGTGGTTTCAGATTGAAGCACCACTAACTGATTTATTTACAACACTGACTCACCTTGTAAAGCCATTGTAACATCCAATTAATAACTTGTCTGTTTATATATTCAGTAGACCCAAAGCGACAGTATATTGTAATTTAGGGTAACACCTTCTGATGAATGGAAAAAAACATATTCACTCTTCTTTTAGCTCTGGTTTGGTCTCCACCACGTCCTGAGGTAAACATCTTGTTCTTTAGCCACTAAATGCTATATAGTGCTCACAAACTTGCTATCTTTTAAGCAGCAGACATTGGAATATTCACTAAAAACAGCAGTATTGTGAATCTGGAAACACAGTCGACGAGAGCGGTGAGAATGAATCAAAGCTCAAAACAGTTAGCCGAGAATGTTAAAACATACACAATCAGTCAGACAACAAACAACTACCAGTTATTTTACAGCATTATTAATATGCACAGTTGTATATCCACTACAGTGATCATACAGTGATTTATTTTAAACATTGCTGCCTGTTGGTGCAATAAAAGAAGCTTCAACGTGTTTTGTAACCCTTATCATCCAGGAAACGCCTAATTTTAAGTTCAAAATATCCATTTTAGTCTGTGAACAGAGTTGAGATTGATTTTCCAATAACAAGAAGCACTGATTTTTGACAGCCTATTCTGCGTTCCTGTTGTCAGAGCGTGCCTAAACACACCAGCAAGTTGTTCCAAGACATCAAATGCTCACCATGATAATTAACTTGACAAGATAATAATCAAAGATTTTACAAAAATAACAAAAAAAAATCTTTAACAACACTAAATACATGGAGAACAGTGGTTGCTTGAAAACTGGGAAATCAAACAAAAGCACATACAATTTGGTGATAAAATGCTCTGAACAATGGGTAACAGTGACTATAATTTGATTCTCGACAACATTCATAATCACAATTTTGCTGCTCGAAGTAACATTATCACCTCCTGAAGCTGTCAAAAGTTTAAAAATGGAAAATTTGGGGGACACAAGCAGCTCCTCGGTCTTCCTCTGCTGCTCCTGTAACCTCAGGTGCCAGCCAGACATCTGTGTGACATCAGTGGCATTGGCAAGTGCTACTGACCCTAGCAGGTGTTCTGCGTGTAACTTCGTGCACTGGATGTTTGTGTACAGTATGCAGCATGTATGTGAGTGAGAGAAGCCGGGTGGTGGTGATGAAAAGCAGCACCTGTGTGTATTGAAAAGAGTTTCTCTGAATAGCTCCATATTTGAACAGCCACTTATCCCCCGATAAAGCTATAAGTGATTCGTGGCAGCTTCCTGCCTGCGGTTGAGACACACACACAGAGAGAAGGAGAGAAGATGAGGGGGAGAGAAAATCAGAAAAAGACAGAAAGAGAGAGATTAAATGAGAGCATCAGCTGTAATTAGGGCTACTTTCCTCCATTTGGAAGTGCATGTCTCTGTCTCAGAGAGAATTAGCACTGGATACTCTGGGTGGGTCAAAGCAAAACAACTTAATGCATTGAAAGGGCAAAAAGTCAGACTTCTCCAGTGTCTCAAAATGAGTGTAATATCTGTGGAGATCAAGCACAACGCAGCACACTACACATGCAAACAGGATTAGATTTGTGAGAATCTGTTATCACAATATCAGTAGGAGTTCCCATGTTTTGGCACAGATCTTTTTAGATTTCACCTCAGGAACCAATCCCAGCACATGGGTTGGGATTGCTGATTGGCTGAGTCCATCTCCAGATATTTCATTTTTCTAATTTAATGATCGGCCTCATTGAGGAAATACAAATCGTACACTGATAGAAACTGGCAGTTGGAGTTGCGTGTAAGTTAGCAGCATGTAGCTACAGTCACTATGAAGAGCATTCTAGCAGAGGTAATTAAGTTACTGTCATCAGCCTTAAAGGGTCTTGATTTTATAGCAGTTATACAAATGTTGTGTATCGTTTTTTCTGCTTGGGATGTCCCGAGGCCAATTCCAAGATGGTTTCAGGGCCAATAACATGAAATTTTAAGTAACATGGGCACATACTTATTTCTAATACTTAGTTTACATCTGTTTTTATGCTGAAATTTGAGACAAAAATGCAAGAATGGTTGTGAAATATTCCTCTGGGATGTAAGACCACTACCTTACTTGAACCCAACCTATTTTATCACTTGTGTGCAGTCCTGAGATCAGTAAGCCTCGCAGAAGTCTCTGTCACGGTGCTCCTTTACTAGGTCTCTGCTTGCCAACACAGAAATTCCCACCTACTCTGGTTGCAACAGTATTAAACTTTAAGCGGCTCCATCTGGTGTCACCGAGTCTCAATACAACCACAAAGTTGTGTCATATAATTCGGGGAATTCAGACACACAGTACCAGCTTTTCTTCCACTTTGCCCTCCGTGCAGGCGAGATGCCGCATTTCTATTGGCCGCGCGTTCCTACATCATAGCGCGCAGGGGTCAAAGTTGAACTCGCGCTTTGCTCGGCGCAGCAGCATGCCGTTGTTGCGCGGCGCAAGCAATTGAAGTGAATGGGTTTCGGAGCGAGGCTGGGCTAGTGCTGCGTCCGTGAACATCCGCGCTGTATTGTGCATATATAGTATAGTATATATATATATATATATATATATATATATATATATATATATATATATATATATATATATATATATATATATATATATATATATATATGCATATATATATATATATATATATATATATATATGCATATATATATATATATAGCAATACAGCAA
>OMNN01056378.1:5943-18946 GCA_900302755.1 Chromis chromis
GGTTTTCACCGGGTACTCCGGCTTAACCTCAGCATGTTTTTGGACTGTGGGAGGAAGCCGGTGTACCCGGTGAAAACCCACGCATGCACGGGGAGAACATGCAAACTCCACACAGAAAGATCCCAGGCGTCCTAACCGGGACGCGAACCGGGGATCTTCTAGCTGTGAGACTGCGGTGCTAACCACTGCGCCACCGTGCAGCCCCAGTCCAAGGTCCACATACTTTTAATTGACCCACGTCAGCTCCACTCACAATACGCATGTTTGCTCAATTTTGAATTAGCTGGAAGTTAGGAGTAGTCTGCCACTGCTAAGATGGTCACACTAACCTGCAAAACTGCTGTTCAATAAACCCATGGGTGATGTCATGGAGGGTTTGTCCATCTTTATAAACAGTCAATGGTCTGAAGTAGAGACAGTGCAGAAACAAACTCCAAAACAATTTTGAGGTAGCCTGATTACCAAGCATAGAACAATACAAGAAATGATATTTTTCATAGTTTTAATTACATTGCATTCATTAAATTGATGACAATAATGGTAACTCATGAAAAATGTTTATTAAACTTAAACAAATGTTTAATAATCAAATCCTATAATGATTGGAAAACTTTGCAATTAATGATAAGATGTCACTATATTCATAGAAGAGAAAACATTCAGCTGTCCAGCCTTCATCATTGTCAAAATTATCCACTGTAACATAGAGGCCACTTAAATCGGTAGTTCAACATTTTAGGAAATAGTCTTAATTGGTTTCTTGCCATAAAGTGAGATGATGAGAAAACTGATCAATCTGTCCATATCCTAGCGTTAAACCCAACCAGCCCTTCAACCTAAACAACCTTTTCAGTCACTTGCTCCTACTGTCTGATATGATTCATATGCTAACACAACAAATAGGTGTGTAACTGGCATTTTTTTTGATTTGGGGTCATTTTGCTTCTTTTTTTTTTGGCAAGTTGTTTTGTTTTCTTCACACCTTTCTTCTGCCTCTTTCCAGCTCAAGAATTATGAAGGCTGCACTGGCATTTTGGGTGCAGATTCAAGAGGCTCATGTTGCTACACAACATGCAGACCCATTCACAGTCTAGATTTAGCTGAGAGGAGCCAAATCTCAAAGGATGATGAGATGACATGCATGGCTGGACGCACTAAGGAACATTTTGGTATGTTTCAACAGGCTCAACAGTTACGTGGCAGCCTGTTAATATCATATTCAAAGATAATGTCAGTAAATAAGACTTAAACACAGACTTTGCTTATCCCATGCGAATGCGCCACATGAAACAAAGATGTGGGGGATTAATTTCTAAATCACACGAGGTCCCCAGGTAATACTAGTACTGGACAAATAGGGCTTTTCAAGTTAAGTACATGTTAAAAGCTCTGAAGATGATGAGACCAGTGGAGATTTTACCTGCCCTTACTCACATGACCTAGAGGTTGCTTAACTTTAAAAAGCAACTACACGTCATAATAAGCCGCTTGCAAAACTACCTATGGGCTTGTTCTTTGGGGAGGACAGGTGCTAAACATGAAGCTGTATTTAGCGTCTGATTAGCATAGCTTAGCATAAACATTGAAAATAGGAGCCTAGCTAACAGCTGGCTGGCTGTGTGCAAAGGTGAATGGATATTTGCCTCCCAGCACCTCTAAAGCTCTTCACACATTCTGTGTTGTTTGTTGTCTCCGTACATAAATTAAAGTGTGAATATGACAGTTGTTGTTTCATGGGAGGTTACGTGGCAGACAGGCCACAGTGACTTTCTGAAGTTGTGTCCTCGCTGTGAGGTTACAAGCCAACCAGGCTGTTTCTCTGTTTCCAGTCTACTGGCTCTAGATTCATGTTTATTATAAGATATGAAATTGGTATCAATCTTCTCATCTAGCTCTCAGCAAGACAGCAATAAGTGTATTTCCCAACGGGTTGAAATGTTTATATACATATCATCAACATCAAACACCTCCCGTGAATCTTGATACGACTTGATATGACTGCATGTGGTTGTAGTTTTGGTTGATAAACTGACAAAATGGAGCATGTTTAAAATATGTATTGTGCATCATGAATTTTCTATTAAACGAGTATATATAGATAAAAGCATTAACTTATAAATACAAATAATACCTTTATATACATCACAATAAAAATATGGATATATAAAGTTTTAAAATTCTACTTTTGTAATGAGTAACAAAAAAGAATTTAGACAATTAAAGAAAAAGTATATAATGACTGCAGGATACAACATAATCTACTATCTATGAATATAGAATAGTAATCTACTCTGCCATGCGTATATAATCCTGCTGAGTTACAGTATAAGACAGACTATTTCATATTATGCAAATGCTACACTTGTATGCATGCCAATGGGGAATAACCAGCATTCTGTCACATGGTGAATTATGATTCTTATAGAATCACTCAGACTAACTTGGTAAGTGCCTGTTAAAATCCTTTGATATTGAATCACCTCATAAATAAGATTCATGAAGCATCAGTTCCATCAGTTCAGGCTCTGGGGTATCAGCTCAGTCAAAGATATTTCTTCCACCAGAAGTAGAAAGAGACTTGCCACTGTGACGACCAACAGACTGTAAAGATACACACACACACATTTTTTTTATTTTTAAAGGTGTGAAAAAAATTACATATACAATTAGTTTGAGTGTTAGTGTGGAAATGCTGACCCCACATACCCCCGTCGGTCCTTTGGAGAAGTTGGCATGAGCATAAAGGAGCACTGCAATGTCATTATGCCCTGCCTCTAATGCGATGGACAGGGCTGTGCTTTCATCCTGTTCACACACAAAAACATCAACATTAGAAGAGATTTCGCTGTTCATTGTACATTTTAAAATGAGAAAAGGCAGCATTCTGAACATATTGAATAATACACAGCTTCCCTTTGTTTCTCTGACAAATGTTTACTCTCTGGTTTTGTAACACAGTAAGTAAAAAGTTGGAATGCTTCCATGTCTCAGCTTGAAGCCACCAGGCTAACAGAAGCTGCACAGAGCAGAGACAGTGACTCACATACACTGTCAGTCAGGGTGACATCACACTCCGGCTGTGCCAGCAGTAGTTTAACAATGTCAGCATGGCCATGCTCGCTAGCACACATCAGCGCCGTGGAGCCCTCGTCGTCCTGGACGTTGACCTCCGCTCCCAGTGCCAGGAGTGCCCGAACCATGTCCATCCTGGCATGACTCACAGCTAGCATCAGAGCCGTCTGACCAGCCTGGACGGAAAGAGGCAAACACAGTCAACAGGGTTAATGATGCTGAGTCTACATCATCATCATCATCTCAGACATTTTAATTAAAAAGATATATTTAAATCTTGTTTGGGGAATCAAACTGTTCCTACTTCCTGCAATTTTTCACTCGTGAAGGGTAAATGATTAAGATTCAATACCAGTTACCAGCAAAAGAGTGTCAGTCTACAGTTTTATTGATATTTATGCAGGCAGTTCCATTTAATTGCCTGTGCAACCTGTGTAACGCCTTTTTTCAGTGCAAATGTGAGAAAAACATCTTAATCTGGGAATATGACAAATAAACATCAATAATAAATCAATAATGAATAAATACCATCTCTGATTTAAATAGATGAAGTTTTTAAAGCAAAATTCCTCTGTAATTTCCAATAATTTGTAGCAAATTTTCATATAATTAATAGTTATGCTGTAAACTGTAGTTTCAAAAAGGTTCATGAAGGAGTGTAAAACCAGTAAGGCATAAAATTATTTTGTTATTACCCACATCTAAAATTGAATGGCTATGAATTCTGCAGCAAAACTCGTTTCATTTTAATTTCATCCTAACAGAAAAATTACAAAAGAGCAGAAAACTCAATTTGGAAAGGTTTGGAGGTCAAAGTCAGAGACTGTAAATATATAAAGAATTGTTAGCTTTTCAATTTTGCAACTGTCCTTAAACTACTCATCTGTGATGTGTGGTTCTATCGGGAAATATAACCAAATCTAATCTGGAAATTGTGATTTTATCAAAATCACTATATAATACATATACAAAATGCCCAGAAACCCAGTTTAGAGGCTTAATGCAGCCCCTGTCTATTACCATGCAATACTTACTTCTGGTTTGCTGGCTCCTTTTTAGATGAGATAATCCTTGAGTTTTGTACCTGTGTTTCACTGTCTGCACTAAACTAGGATGCCCTTTGCATTTTATTACCTCACATACTTTGTTATTGATACTGTTTTTTTTAAATAATTTCATGTGTTTATTGTTGTTTTGTTTATTGTTGGTCTGTGTTTCTCTGCTGTCCTCTTCTGTCTCCACTTTACCCTTACCCCAACTACTCGAGGCAGATGGCTGCCCTCCCTGAGCCTGGTTCTGCTGGGTTTTCTTCCTGTTGTAAGGGAGATTTTTCCACCTCTGTAGCCAAAGTGCTGGCTCAAAGAGAATCATTGGATTTGTTGGTTTCTCTCTATAATATACCATTGCAAGGTTTTGACCTTACAATGCGAAGTGCCTTGAGATGACTGTTTTGAACTGGTGCTAAATAAATAAAATTGAATTCACTACTACATCTTTCCTACAGATTTTCCACCTTTTCTCCAGTTAAATCCCATCTACTTAAAAAACAAAACCTTCACAGACTTTAAAACATCAAATATGGACTGCAAGTAAAGTAACCGAAACAAAACCACATCCATTTGTAGTATGAAAGAATCATCAACAAGCTTTTTTAGTAATACCTTCAGCAGCAAAAAGACACAATATACAAAAACAGAATCTGCAAGGAAGACATTATATCATCACCCATTACCTGAGAACAGACTGACCTGGCTGGCTTTGGCATTGACATCTCCTTTTGTGAACAGCTGCTCCAGCACTCTCATGTTCTCTGGATTGTCCACAGCTGCGAGTGCAGCCAGCATGATGGGTGTGTAACCTGCTGTGTTCTGTTGATTCACATTACACACCTCTGTAGGGATGGTGGTCAATTGGTGGAATTGGGAAAACAAAAGAGAGGAAAAGGGGAAAAAAAATAGGAAAAAAAACAATGTGTCATTATTTATTTAGTTAGTTAACACTTGCAAACTCTTAACAACTATATTGATTGCAACAAGTTTCATTTTGTAAGAAACATCTTTGTCTGGTGCTCATTGATGTGGAATTTCTGGAATTACAGAGGAGTATCAGAGAACATAACTATGATCATTTGTCTGTAGCAAAGTAAGTACAAATGTCAAAATAAAAAAAATGCCGTACACCAAAGGTTACTCATTTGTATAGGTCAATGTTCACAGAAAAAATGTCAGCACATATAAAAGCCATGCTCTCTTTGCACAGTAGCAATGACACAAATATATTTTAATCTTGTTTAAAGTGTACTTAAATATCTGTGCTTTAACTGCTGCTTTGCTGTTAAAAGCTCTCAAAAACCTGTCTTTTGAGAGTGCTGAACTTACACAGAAGTTGCTGAAACAGTCACTCGATGCATAATGTGAGGCCTCAAACTACCTTAACACTCAGGGCTCTTTTTTTTCATACTGCACATACTGCTCAGGAACCAGGCACAAAGAAAATGACAAAAAAGCTTAAGAAAAGGTTAAAAAATGTATAATTATGACTTAAAAAGTGAATATCTCAAGCACAGATTTAGTATGCAATTTAAAAAAAAGCTGTGTTAGAAAAAATTATGCAATCTAGACTTAATGTTAGAGCAGGAGTACAGAACTTTAAACATTTTAACAGAAACTTTCACAAGCCAGAAGACATACATGCACTTTTCCATTGTAGTGTAAACTCATTTAGTGGTTATGCAGCAGTCAATAAAATGTATTCTATTCACCCTGTTGGTTTAAGAAGCCAGGGTTTCATTTCATCAATACTTTCTAATTTTATATTGTACTGGATTGGGGTCTTATTTCATACTGTGTCATGAGGAGCACTGCTGAACCGTTGCGTTAAGGGGATTAAGATAGAAGAAAAAATACCCTTATTTAGTACTGGACATTTTATACACATTAAACTTGCTATTTTTAGATAACTAAAGTAGACAGTACCTCATCACAAACAGAGGAACTCACTCTGTGTTAGCATTTTGGCCCCCTAGTGGCTATTGGGCAGCATACAAATATGCACATACAACATACTGAACCAGAGCATTTACTGGCCTCTATGCAGTGCTGCTTATTTTTTACAAGATGCTCCATCTCTATAAAACAGTGCCCTTGCTTTATTGCCTATTACTTAGCTGTTTTGGAATTCAACTAAAAAGCCCAACTAGTAGTTATAGTAGTTTTGAAATTGCAGAGGGTTAAATAACACCAGCGGGATAATTTGTATGTAATCTTCTTTTTATGTTAAACTGGAAGTGTAAATTGCAGAGACACAAACTAAATTCTCACAGTGAGGAGGGACAGAAAAAATGAAAATGCCACAACACATAATGACTTGTACTTCTTTGAGTGTAAATGTACCTGCATCAAGCAACTTTCTGACGATGCCAAAGTTGGAGTGAGAGACGCTGTAGTGTAGCGCTGTGTTTCCATTGCCGTCAGCCATATTAACTATGTACTGCAACACCAAGGGTGAAATGACCCGAAACGTAGATAAGTAGTCCTCTACAGTGTCAGGAGCAGCTGCCTTGTGGCTGGACACAGAGAACCACTCCTCCTGGAGTGTGTGTAGACAGTCCTGCTGCAAGGGACACAATAATACAATACACAAAGAGAAGAAAACACCAATGTTTTTTTTATGAATCCTCATAAATGCTCTGCAAGCTGCCATAATTCAATGTGCAGAGCAATTTCAGCTTTGAATAGATAGGAACATCCCGTAATTACAGGGATGCAACTGAAAGAACACAGAAAAACAACATAATAAAGCAACAATAAAAATATAAAAAATATCATTATAAAGGAAGAAGAATCTGTCACTATTTTACAGTTTTGTCAGTATTTCGAGTTTCAAAATCGGACTGGATTTCCTATTTTGATACACTTATTCCTCTGAATTCCCTTTCTTTATGTCTGTTTACTAAATTATTGTGAAACTGAGGCATCTCTCATGCAAGTCATTGTTCCCAACAAGTCATTGTTCCCAAGAAAACTACCATGGCTAAAAATTACTGCATCAACACATTCCTGTGCTTTCTGAATCCCATGCCAAAGTCTTTTTAAATGACATGCTTGAACACACCCCGTCCCAACATCCTTCCGCAGCCATCCAGGGACATACTATTAAACGTGCACGTATACACAGGCACACACATGCGCTCAGTGACTCTCACACTGAATATAGTGAGCAAAACATACCAACTCCCTGCTGGATAAGGCTGTGTCATCACTCAGGTGCATCTTTAAGGCTTGGCAAGCAGAAAACATCCTTTCACTTAACTTACGCCTGAAAAAAGTTACAAGGTGTGAGTTCAGACTTGAGAGGAAGGCTCAGAGGTTGAACTTACACAGTAATCAACACTCATGCAGTTAGGCCTTTAAATACAACCATATACAACTGAGATTATTTCACTCTAAACCTCTAGACTTCGTTGACATTACCTCTTCTGTGTATATAATTTTGCAGGCCCTTTCAGTCCCTTGTTGGAACCATCCTTCGCCCTTCTTGCTTGGATTCCATCTTGAGAGGCTTCTCTTAATGTTTTGATTCCCCTTCCTTCTGCTTCCTCGTGCTCGTAAGCTGACACGGGGTCCAATCTGAGGACAAAACACATAAGCTTAACACACTGAATATTAATTAAAATATCACATCCAAGACTCCAGCTGTAAAATATTAGTTCAGACATTAGATACCTACCCTGCAGTCACCTTCATAAATTTCATGCTTTTCCTGTTGCTGCTACAGGACTGGTCCCCATTCTGCTTCTTCATTACAGACCGAGGTTTACCAGCACAAGTTGATGTGTCTAGAAAGAATAATACAACACTTGCCTCTGAATCTTCACATACACCAGACAGTTAATTAAATACAGCAAATGTAACAAAATAGTTACAAACCCACTAACTGATATATTATGACAAATCGGAAAGCCTCATTTGAAAACAGACAGCATTCTCTTACACCCGTTCTTCCTACGAAGCCGTTCAATTTTAGACCCTCTAACTGCCACTAACTGCTATGTGGTATGAGGCGCCTTCCAAAACCAGATATCATTCCAAACATTGCAAGTGTATCCCTCACAAAGTCAATTTGCCAAGCCAAAGGCAGCCACTTCCTCTGAAACTAGTGCAAGTTTAAACTGGGCCTCGGGAGTGGTTACAAAATAAAATAGATTTAAACTAAAAATATTTTTAAACTGCTTTTGCAGGGGTTTTATATTCTCAGCCACCTAATGCTTACTGAATTTCTCATAAAGATGTACTTGGGGTATATAGCTGTTTTGAGACTATAACACATCCGCACAAACATGCATAATTACCTTGCAGAGCTGAGGACGCCTGCTGCTCTAACAGTTTAATCATCCTTTTCACCTCTGAATCATTACCACCCTGTTGACTGATTCCTGGATTTTCTTTGTCACACTTGAGAGAGTCAACGGAAAGTTGAGATGCAGACTGACAGTCTCTGTTGGCTGCAGGAAAATAAGAGGATAGTTTCTGAATAGTACCCACATCACATTGCACGTGTAAATACATACAGCAGACTAGGTAATACATTAAAGGCACCTCGTGGAGTTTTAGACCACTTATGACACTGGAGCAACGTTTTGATCAGTGGATTTGCGCACAGGTAGTGAAATACACATTTTTGCTGACTGCAGCAAGCAATAATGCAAATGCTTGGTACATGTAAACCATATGGTGTAACGTGGTTTCTAAGGCCTCAGAGGATTCCTATAAGGGTTTTTGGTAAGGCTTACTGATTTTAAATTGAACTGTTAATGAGGAAACTCCACAGGGTGCCTTTAAATCTGACTAAAGCTCTACAATGTTACCTGTTGGTTGTGAAATGAACCGATGGATTTCCGTCTCTCCTTGTGCCACAGCTTTGTTGTTGCAGAACTGATTGGAGCTGGTATTTCCTTGGCTGCTGTAATGGTCAGTGGAGTCGTCCGTGAGCAGGTCTCCATGCTCTTTAAGGAGCCTATGCATCTTCTCTATGTAATGATTCAGCTCATGGTCCCACTGGAGCTGTGTAGGCTGCTGGAAATTCTGTCCAGGTGTACTGGAGGGAACTGACAAATTCCGTATCCTCCCTTCCCCCACGCCGACACTCTTTGTCTTGATAGGGTCAGGAAGATGGGACGGTCCGGATGCCATATTTCGAGTTTTCAGTCCAACCAGGAAATTCTCATTAATGTTAGTGTACCCAACACCAGTGTCACGAGTTACTTTGAACGCTGTCTCTGGTGTTTGTTTAAAAAAACTTTCTACAACATTTGCAGTGCCTATACCAATCGTACGGGTCTCTGCGATGCATTGGATGTCTCTGACCCTGTTGCCTACAGACACCGTCCGAGTGGGAGTGTGCGCGGTGTTGGTGTGCTTGTTTTGGGTATTGAGCAGCGTATTTGTGCTGGAGTCAGTGCTGAAGGCATGTTTGGTGTTAGTAAAGCGAGACACTGAACTGGATACAGTGTTGGTGCGTTGAGAAGCCATCTGGGGTGATGCCATGATTCCCAGATCAACTCCTCTGACTGGATCTGTGGTCATTCCTTGAGAAACCACTTCCTTGGCCTCACAAAGGATCACGTCAACAGAATAATCTCCACAAGCCACTGAATGATGCTTAATCTTCTCTTTCTTAGACCCAAGATTCTCCACTGGCACCTCTGTGTTGCTTTCTGCATCACATACCTTTATCTCCGTTCCAACTCCTTGTGTGTTCGTAAAAACCTGAATCCCCATGGCCTTTTCCTTGGTCTCCACTCGCTCCCTCACCTCCCAGTGGCTCATGGGTACATCTGGTCCTGTGCAAACATTCTTCATCTTTGGCTCACAAGATACTCCAACAGTCTTTACCTCTATTGTATCTCCTGTGCTGGCATCTTGAAGTTCTATGTGATTACCCACTCCCTGGTTTTTGGTGAGAGGCCTTGCCTCTGTGCCTGTGCTTTCAGTGGACGGCTTAGCAAAGCAGGCCTTGTCAACTCGGTTCCTGGCTCCTGCAGTCTGAAGCTCCAGTTTCAGACGTGTTAACTCTGTCTGGAGAGCTGATTCTTTCAACTCTGCTTCTAATTGACAAATTCTCTCCTTTAAGGCACCATTTATTAGCTGTTGGGCATCAAGCTCTGCCTCCTGTTCTGTGTAAATTCCGAGATTAACTTCACACACTTCTGTTGCTATAGACCTTGTCTCTACCTGATCAGTGTGCACACATTTGTCTTCTTTTGATGGTTTAGACAAGGAGATATCCATATCTTTGTCAGTTCCAACTTTAACTGACGTGACAGCCTTGTCATGGAGAGGGCTACGACCTTTTCCATGCCATGCTTGCATCTGTCCACCTTTGATAGCTCTCTCTAAAGCCTGCAACTCTTCATTTAGTTGCCTGAACTCCGTAAAGTCGGAGCAGTCACTTCTCACTATCCCTTCAAGTTCTTCTTCAGTATTCACCCTGTTCTCAATGTCAGACCCTTCCATGCTGTACGATCTTTTCCAGATCACATCATTTATGCCCTCGCTGTCACTTTGGTTCTTCAGCTGGTAGACCAGCTGCCTCTTTTCCTCCTGAAGGACTGAGATTTTTACCTGGAGGATAGGGATGATTTTCACCTGCTCCTCCAGCTCTTTCAACCTTTGCAGAGCTACCACCATCTGGTCACGGACATGCTGCAGATGCATGGAGCCCAGACCTGAAACTGGAGTGGTTCTACCAGAGCTCTGTGGGCTCAGCCTCAGGCAGCCCGTGCTGCCTCTGCTGCCCAGCGATGAGTTGAGGTGGACATGCAAATCAGCTCCTGTGCCAGTAGGCTTGTTTCCATTGTTGTTTTGATTATATGCACCAAGCCCAGTAAAGGGCGAGAGTGACCCAGGGGAGCTTACGCCTCCAAAGCTGGCAAGTCGTCTACGGGGAAAGGGCTGAGGTGGAGTCTGGCTCTTCACCTCCTGATTCAAGGGCTTGTGGGTCTCCACAGCGGCCTTTTCAATCACAGGGCTTTGTCTTTGTAAACCAAGAGATCTTGCGGCTGGCTGAGGCTTTGACTCTGTGAGGGTTTGAGAGGTTGCTGGAACTTCATTCCTGGTGGATTTGTTATCCAGTGAGGAACCATGTGGCGGAGGAAGAGGAGGTCTACCTCTAGCTGTACAAGACATGCCAAGGAGTCTTGTATCATCACTGCCAGATGATGACAAGGACTCTGCAGAATACCACTGGCTGGATGAAATGCCACTCTGTGTTTTCTCCCCATTATTGACGGCCGCTCTGGGCCTCTTCTTAAGGCTTAGCCGCTTAATGGTGGTGTCGTTTTGGAAACCGTCCACACACTTGAGGCAGTCGAAGTCCGACTGATAACTATAGTCAATCCCCAGGTATTTAGGAACACACTCTTCAGTGCTTTGACCTGTTAGACCGACATAGACCAAACAGTAGGTTGAAAGGTGGAAAAACTAATATACAACTACATGTAATAAATGTAAAACATCTTGAATGCACTGTAAATGTAAGTTTAACATTAACTGTAAAACTTGACATTAAATTTATAACAAACTACTAATATTGAAAGTAAAAATGTTCTCAACTCCTCATTACTAAAATATCACAATAAAATCACGATATGCTGCAAAAAATACAATTT
Source organism: Chromis chromis (assembly GCA_900302755.1). Taxonomy (NCBI): domain Eukaryota; kingdom Metazoa; phylum Chordata; class Actinopteri; family Pomacentridae; genus Chromis; species Chromis chromis. Next base: position 17,684 of record OMNN01056378.1, read on the forward strand.
CTACACCTTTATGATGATTTATGCCATATCATTTCTACCTTTATAATTTCTTTTTTCTTTCCTTACCTCAGTATGATGCGTTCATCAGTGACCATTTCTATTCGAGTCTAGAGCCTTCCTTCACCTCAAAATGTTTTTGACTCTAACCTCTCTGAGCCTGTCCCACAAGAGGAGGAGGGACAGAGGAGGACTTACCAGTCGTGTAGACACTGTTTTCAGTAGTCGCTTCTCTCCAAATGGCATGTCTCTCTACATAGACTGAACCCACTCTATAATTACTCTGCAACTTTCCCTCTAAATGCCCGACCGTTCTCTTGGCAGGTTTTCTCAACCACAGACATCTCCCAAGTATTTCAGCCAGTGAATAAACAAAAAGTAAAGTAAATACGTGAAACAATATTGATTGTTATTCATTTTATCCTATTTAAGCGGTAAATGCTGAACATTTAAAAGTGATACAGAGCTTCCCTGCTTTGCAAAAATAGGTTTAAATTCCATGATATAATCCCTATCAACAAAAAGGCTACACATTTTTTGTGTATTACATGCAGAAACATGTTACATACAAATGATGTAAAACTTAGCATTTAAGTTAATAGTTACCTGACACATTTCTCAGGACGTAACTGCCTTGAGCCATGAATATGTTTCAGAAAGCATCAACAATGGAGCGATGCATTTACATCCAGCGAGACCTTTGAGTAAGTCTGGAAATAAAAGAATAACAGTAAATTAACTCTGCTTCACATCTTGATTATTAGCTTTTTCATGTAAAGTGTTGCTGCCTCCCTGATATCTATAATCCCTTTCTCTCTTCCAGCTCAGGTCCAGCAGTCAATAACAGCTAACCTTACAGTGCTTGCATAAAGGTAATGTAATACCGGACCATGACACATTATAGTTAATTCGGCAAAACTACAGTGAGCAAAAGGCGAAGCCTCAGTGCACAACAGCGACTCACCGCAATGCAATACCATATCACTTTCTCTTCAGTAAGCACCTTCTGTTCTCAGCATGTAGAGGCTCCCTCTCTAGTTCTTATTTAGCACATGTGCAGTAACAACTTTTCTCCCGAGTCCCAATTCAGTAAATGCACACAGGAAAAATATAAGAAAAAACATGGAGATGCAATAACAAGAAGAAATAAGGAAAATGCATTTTGGGAAGGCAATTGGGAAGTTGTCTGCATTGTTTCACTATTTTTCAACCAACTCTTAATAGACTAAAAGATTCATCACGAAACAATCAGCAGATGTGTGAGTA
>OMNN01056378.1:36766-54112 GCA_900302755.1 Chromis chromis
TTGAAAACAACATGATCGGTACGTGATTAACCATTACTTATTACCTCAGAGGGAATATCATCGCTGACATCCTGTTGGGTTCAAAGTTCAATGTAAGCTTTATGTTGTGAAACAGGTCTCTGACATGTTTTGTGTGAGCTTGTGATGTAAGTAACTCAATAAACTATACGAAGTTCTTTTACCTTTTCATGTTTGTGACACAGACAGAGACAAAGGCCATAAACTAATTATCTGCATGCAGAGACACACTGACACAGAGACAACATGCACCACCTGAATGTGGCTCTTTATTACATTACACACAGTGTTTTATCAGTACAAGTAAAAACAAAGGTAAGGTAGAAAAGGACAATGAGTCCTGTGGTTTGAACTTTACACTTCTTTGGGATCATGCAGGGAGAGCATGTTTGAGCTGTATATCAAGAGAAGTGCTGAGTTAGTCAAACCCAGTACAAGCTTTTTGTCAATTCTTTTGATTTAGTTTGTTTTCCATGGATGAATTAACGATACTGATTACTATTTTGGCCTATATTCTGTTACATAAAAAGTGAATCTGATGAATTATTATTTGGTAGGTATAAATCTAAACAAGTTTAAAACTTGTCTGGCTAATTAATTTAACAATAATAGGAATCCAGATCTATCTGAAAAACACAGAGCATTTGTTGATACTGTAGGAATTCAGCCATGATTAATTCATTAAACATTGTCTCTGTTTGCACTTTGCCCTCATGAACATAAAACCAAATTGTGTTGAGACTAAAACTTAATTCAAAACAAAGCAGATCTTTACATAACTTAAGTGCAGACTGACAAAAACTCATTTAAGTGATTGAGGCTTGAATCAGGCTATGGTCACTTTAAAACAAAAATCTTTCCTATCTTTGAACTTTGCTCTTTTAAACCCAGAGCCACAGAAGTGATCAAACACACCCCTCTCTGTCAGGAAGGACACCTGTGATTGGTTAGAGGAGTTGCACACCCCTGTTCCTTCCCCTGTCTCTGTTGTCGAGTCCACTTTTTAACTTTGGAGAATCGCTCACCTATTTCACTTACAGCATTAGGTCGCAGTCCCAGTCCCACGCCTGACAGCAAAATGTCTGAGAAAGGAGCCTTCGACACCAACGTGCTGACCCTCACCAGGTTTGTTCTGGAGGAGGGCAGGAAGGCCCAAGGAACAGGTGAGCTGACAACCCTGCTCAACTCCATCTGCACCGCTGTCAAAGCCATTTCCACCGCTGTCAGGAAGGCTGGGATTGCTAACCTGTGAGTAGTATATATTTCTATATTCTTCATACATGTAAAAGGTTGTAACCCACTGCATATATCTGAGTATGAAGGGGAATATATGTTTTATTTTACTTGTGCAAGTTTAAACTTCCACCCTGGTTTAGCTAAAGCTGCAGCCAACAATCCTTTTCATTGTCAATTATTCTGTCAATATTTCTTTTTTTCTTTGTTTATTTCAGTCAGCTAACTGTTGGTATTTAGTGTTAGTTGCAGTTAAATGCAGTGTAACATGAGAATCAGTGAGCAGTTTTAACTAAGCCCCTGTCCAAAGGTAAACTCTGCATATGCCCTGCACAATCCCCCCGGGCAGAGGTCAACAAGATAATAGGTTTCTCAGACCTTTCTCACTGGTGCAAGACAGCCTGTGTTGAGTGTTACCACATTTCCTTTCCTGTGTTTCCAGAATGAATTTATTAAGTTTCTCCTCTTTCCTCTCTGGGAAGATATGGCATCGCTGGAAGCACCAATGTGACAGGAGACCAGGTGAAGAAGCTGGACGTCCTGTCCAATGACCTGGTGATCAACATGATCAAGTCCTCCTTCACCTCCTGTGTTCTGGTCTCAGAGGAAGACGAGAAGGCCATCATCGTGGAGCCAGACAAGAGAGTATGTGCATCTGTACACTGTGTGTGTTCATGTTTGTCTGAGTAGGCCTTTTGTTTTTTGTAACGTTAATTAAATGTATTCTTCTCTCACCTGACAGGGAAAATACATTGTGTGCTTTGATCCACTGGACGGTTCCTCCAACATCGACTGTCTTGTGTCCATTGGAACAATCTTCGCTATCTACAGAAAGGTCAGTGACCCTGATGCTGCATGCAGATCCCAAACACTATAAATATATTACGTCAGCCCTTTGTTCAGCATTGCAGCAGTTCAGCTGTGGATTTTCCCTGCATTCATATTTTCATCCATGCTAGCAGCACACCTCTATGGATGGCAGTGTGGTCTGTCAGTCAAAACTGAAATATCTCAAACTTTGTTGACATGAATTGTTGTACAGTGATTCTTGGTCCCCAGATGATTGGTCCCCTGACTTCTTTGAGTGAAACGTCTCAACATTAGCACATTGACTTATCAGACTGAGATTGTAAACATGGTAAATAACTGCTTAAAGGTGATATTTTAGTTAAACTTTAGCTCAAACTACCACTGTACACCTCACACAGCTGCTAGCATGGCTGTAAACCACCAGAGTTTTGCAAAAACAAGGACAAGGTTAGCTGTACAATGATCTCACATATCATTTACACAACTGTAGATTGTATTTAACTTTAGTGAACGAGTTGTACTTTAATCCAAACAATGATATTTTACTTGACCTAACCAAACAGCAAGTGAAAACACAACTCAAGTATAAGAATAACGGTCCCACAGAGTTCACAAACCCAGGTTTCCAGGATGAAAGTGTTGCGTACTTAAACCTCTTCTCCAACCTTCTATTGTGGACTTTGTGGTTCTTTCAAAGTGGAAGCCTTTCTGCTATGTCATAGTCTTAACATTCTGGGAGAAAGTTAGTGTTAACACTGTTATCAGTATTTTTCCGCATACGTATTCCTGTGAAAAGAAAACGTTGTAACTGTATGTTGTATCTCATTAGTTCTCAAGATACATGTCTAAGTTGTTATATTTTCCCTCAATGTTCCACATAGACCACAGACGGGGAGCCATTAGAGAAGGACGCTCTGCAGCCTGGAAGGAACATCGTAGCAGCTGGTTATGCCCTGTACGGCAGCGCCACCATGATGGTGCTCTCCACTGGTCAGGGAGTCAACTGCTTCATGCTTGATCCTGTAAGACTAAAATCTGACTGCAATAGATATTATCAAAGCAATTTCCTCTAGTGTTGGTTTTGCCACAGCAAATTATTTTCTGTAGCTGTATCTGACTGCATCATGATATCTCCCATGTGTCTGTTTCAGTCAATTGGGGAGTTCATCTTGGTAGATCGAGATGTGAAGATTAAGAAAAAGGGAAAAATCTACAGTTTGAATGAAGGATATGCACAGCAGTTTTATCCAGATGTCACAGAGTACCTGCAAAAGAAGAAATTCCCAGAGGTAAACTCAACAAGTGTATTAAAATCTTTGTCAGAGTGCTTTTAAATGTTATTACTGTAAAAAAAAAAATATATTTTTAAATGTCCCGATTTTTTTTTCCTGACACCCTTGCTGCCAGATTTTCAGTGTTTTTTCTTTACATCATTTTTTTTTTTTTACAGTGTACCTAATGTGGCATTGATTATATTGTATAAGATAGGCCAATTTATTGTGGATGTAGAAAATTATGGAGTTGATATAATGATTAGAATAATAATTGTACTTTTCTTTGTTCCTAGGATGGTTCTGCTCCTTATGGCAGCCGATATGTCGGTTCAATGGTAGCAGATGTCCATCGTACTTTGGTGTATGGAGGAATCTTTTTATATCCTGCTAATATCAAGAGTCCCAAGGGCAAGGTGAGCAGGTGGAGCTTCTACAAATAAAATTTCTGGATATTTTGCATTAAGCTGCTATAATATCGACGCATCAAATATATTGCTGTCATGTCATTACACTAATGTTCTCTGCTTTTCAGCTGAGGCTGCTGTATGAGTGCAACCCCATGGCCTTCATCATGGAGCAGGCAGGAGGCATGGCCACTACCGGATCCACAAATGTCTTGGACATCCAGCCGACCACCATCCACCAGAGAGTCCCTGTGGTCCTGGGATCCCCTGATGATGTGCAGGAGTATATTGCCATCTACAAGAAGCACAACAAATGAGGTACTCAGATCTACTATGTCTACCTGTAGTATAAAATAGACGTCATTAAGCAGTACATTGAGACAAAAATACAAATAATTCTGTTTTCCATTCTGTTTTCTTAAATTTAGCAGGTCAAGTCTGGTGATGAGCCACCAACATCAGGACTGACAACACCATCAAGAGGCTCAGTCAGGACATTCCTCACTCTTTTTTATTCATTCCCTCTGTTGCACCAGGAGCTTCACTGGATCTACCAGCTCTGCCTCACACTGTGCTCATTACATCTGTATGTAGAGAATTACTCTGTATTTTATAAATAAAGACAAATGGAAAGATGCTCCTGGTCGTGAGTTGTCAATATCAGTATCCGTGTATTGGTGGTCATGTATGTTTCTATGCTAGCACAATTTTGTCCATATAGTGAAAAAGTCATATTTCTAAGAAAAAGATCCCACACACATGACTTTATAAATTCATTAAGCAAACCCAATAGAGCATTTTGACCTGAGGTTTAACAGTATATTGATGCATATTCACATGGGGAGGAAGCAGCAACAGCCGGATTTCAATCTTGGAGCAAGTCTTACTCCAAAACTTGCTCATTAATGGTAACAAGGCCAAGGTCTGCTGTTTCACATTCTCCACCCAGGATTGCAGTGCTGCTCTGGGAATCTGCTTCTCTATGGGCTCTGATTTCCCCTCAATTTGTTCCATTTTTATGTATGAACAATACTTTCCGCTCACATTGCTGCTAAGTCAACTGAGCACGCAACTCAGTTTATTATTTATTAGGATGTAATGGCATTTTGGGCTGCAAGCCAGATATCTCAGTACAAGTTTTTCGGACATCTAAATAACCATAAATCAGTAACAACAATTCTTGTTCCGTTGTTAAGACACGCAAATGTGAATGTACAGATGGGTGACAAATTAAAGGAAAAACCTGAACCCTTGACCTCTGTAGTGAGGGGATCTAGTGGCTCTGATGTGCTATGGGAGGCATTTTGTTGGCATTGTTGGGTCCACTTGTCTCAGTAGAGGGAGGAGTCACTGCAAAAAGTTGTGAGCAAAGTGATCACCTCTATCCTATGATGAAACACTTCTATCCTGATAGGAGTAGGCTCTTCCAGGATGACCATGCCTCCATCCGAAGAACACAAAGGGTCACTAAAGTGGAAAGGATGTGTACCATATTTATGGCCTTTGCAAACACCTTTGGGAGATTTTGGACAGACATGTTCAACAGCACTCTCTACCATCATCATTAAAACACCAAAAGTGGGAAAATCTTTTGGAAGCACTTTAAAAATGAATGCAAAAGTACAATAATGCTGTTCTGATGGCACCCGGTTGCCAAACACCTTATCAAGACACACCATAGTTTCCCCTCTTTATGTGACTTGCTTTTACTTGCTGCTGATGAAAAATCAGTGGAGAAGGCAGATGGTGTTACCTTTCCAAGGACAGATGTTTCTGCTGTTTTCAATCTTTATGCTAAACTACCAGCTGCTGGCTCCAGCTTCAGATTTATTGAACGTATATGAGAGTGCATCAATCTTTTCATTCCACTGACAACAAGAAAGTGAAGTAGGCATACTTATAAAGATGGTGAAGTGTTCCATTAACCTGAAAGGACATAATGTTAGAGGCCAGATGAACATCTTTCTATTTGCAACATTCATGTCCTTCAGATTCTATGTTTCTTTGTCAGCTCCTGATGATTTCTGGCATCAGCAACAATCCCTGACTGGCTTCAGCAGTGCCAGAAATGTTCCAGCTTTGCCACAGCACTAATGAGCCAGAGAGACTCATGGAGAAAAAAAACACAAAGATGCGACAGAGTGCAAACACAAAAGCCTCATTCAATCAATCACACTTATTTAGGAAAGCAGTCATTATGGTGTGCAGAACTACGGAGCCTACAAAGTCAGCACATACAAACTGTGATTTCCCCCATATTGCACCTACTGTAGCTTCCAGCACGCAAAGATTTAAAGTCTGATACGGATCTTAATGAGCTTCTAATAATGCTGCAACACAATAATAACACAGTTGTGTGGACCACTGGCTGCTGATGTCACTTGGAAACTTGGCATTGATGTGTTAACGCTCCTCTGAGAGCATAATGGAATTTTTATTGCCCTTTTTACTTACGTCTTGGCAATTTAAAGCCTCTGGATGTGAGAATATTGTATGTGAGTCATATAAAAGTTAAGTGATGTCAACTAAAAGCAGATGCCTGATCTGAGGCAGAAAGCTGAATGCTTTTGAAAGAGCTCCTTTGTATATATAGAGAATACATAATAATTTATGTAGCTCCAGTAAGCTGGATGGAATCCATATTGTCTGGTATTCACTAAAGGCTAAACCACTTCCTTTTTTTAATGTGTGTTTGTCACTGTCAGCATTCGAGGGCCTCTGTGCCCATGAGACACACAAACACTTACACGTTTCAGGCACACTTGTTTATTTCGATTTTGCTCAGACTGTGTATGATTATAGGTTACAGAGTCAATATTTAGATTTTGCAGGAAAAGCAAAAGACATACTGTTTATTTTTCCCCTGCTACTGAATGTGGTGTCTCTGTGTGTGTGTGTGTGTGTGTGTGTGTGTGTGTGTGTGTGCACTACATGTACGTGTGTTCACTCATGTATAAGGACAAGATAAGATGACATACTGTATGTTGGTTTGAATCATAGTTTCTGGAGTAAGTCTTCAAGATAAATGTTTGAGTGCACTGCAGTAGCTTTTTAAGAAAGGCATTTCCTTTTTCGCCCTCAAAGAGCTGATTTTTATCTCGCTGCATCGTTCTCTGGCTTTCTTTTCATCCAAAACAGACTAAATCAAGAAGCTTGAAGCAATAGAATATTTTTAAAAAAATCATGCTGCCATGGTCACTTCTGCCAACTGACTGTCTGTTAGTTTGCTAAAAAACAAAACTATAATATACTAAATTTGCATTTTGTTTGTTTAATGTGGTTTATGCGACACTGATTTGTCCTTTCCCCACCTTTAAGCATGACAGGTCAGTACCTGTTGTTTCCTGCTGTAGTCCTTCAGCGTCTCACTGAAATCCAGCCCGTGTCCAGACAGGCTCTGTTTACTTTATACTCTGATGAAGAGTGTAATAGCGGTACATCTGTGGTGTGTCTACGCAGCTGACAGCTTACTCAACAACATCAACGACCTCTCCCTTTCTCTCCACTCAGCTTTTGCTGTGGTAGAAGGAAATTACAATCACAGGAGAAGACCTCCAACTTACGGAAAAGCAGAAATAAATAAATATGTAAATATGTATATATTACATCTAAAATAACAGCCCGTTTCAGCCAGTGCTTTCCAGTAAAAAACATTATGATTTATGTTGCAAATTAACTAAACTAAGTTTAGATATTGGAGTGAAGACCCTGTAGTGTTATTTTTGATATAATTTACATATAAATGATTAAAAAACTACAGAAGTTATGTAAAATACTACTTTACCTGGCTATTTAAGGGTGAGACCCTACAGAGTTATTAATTATGGGCAATAATCTAACTTATAAAAATATAAAATACTGTAAATTACGGAACTTAACCTGACTAATATAAATATAAAAGGGTAAGACCCTGCAGCAGAGTAACCTGACTAATTTAGAGCTAAACAAAAATAAATAAATCATGGATTCCCTTAGATCCCATTTGAGCAAGCTTTGAATTTTCCTCTTGTGAAAGTGCTTTCGAAATGTCTGTAGATGTGATTAAGCGCTTTACAAATTAAAGTTGATTGATTGATTGAATTTATTTATTTATTTTCTTTATTGGTTTGTTTTGAGTTTTGTTTTTATTTTATGTTATTTAAGGAAATATATATTTTTTAATGATTTTATCAAATTTTATCTTCCACAGTGGAGAGGAACGACTCCCTTGTAACAAAATTGGTTTGTTCAGACATGAACTGCATGAATGCAATATGTAAAAACTGGGTTCTCCACATCTTCCAGCAAAATGCAGCTGGATCAGGTCCTACTCAGCTCGAGGACAGCAAATTTCCAGAATATGAAAGGTGACTAGAGCTCACTGATTAATTAACAGCCTTTCATTGTGTAAACAGGATAAAAACATGAGACAAACAGATTTATTCAGGCTTTGCAGTGAAGCATATTGGATCCACACTTTAAACACTGTGGATCCCTTTAGCATGAATGAAGAACTTGAATAAGGTGTGACACTTGACAGATATCTATACCTGTACTCTGTGCCTTTATTCTTGTAGATTTGTTTCTCACATGATGTTATCCTTTTTGATATAAATGAATTGTTTCATTTGTCATGTTTCTGCTGGATAGCTATCTTTGACAAATGTTCGTTGTGGTTCACTTTGTACTTTTATCCCTGTAACTTTAGGAGAGGTCTGTATTCCTATGTTTCTGACATGGTGGGACACTTGGACCCTGACCATGGCAGCTCCCATCCTTAGATTTATCAACCAAAACATTTGAAAGCCTGTTCAACCAATCATCCAACCTAGTTTACTTTTAGTCTGCTTGCCTAGTGTCTTTGTCCACTTTGACACTGACAGACACTTAGTCCTGAATTGTATTAACTATGGTGAGCCCTTACATTTTCCCCACAATCAGATCAGCATTCTATTTTCTCCAGTAATTTAGTTAATGACTAAAAACCTGCAAAGCTTGGCGCGCTAAAAATGTTCTTCACAAGTCAGTGACTTCCAATATAAACACAATTCTCTCCATCACATTGTGGGCCATGTAGAGGCTTTATAACTCCCGTCATGATGCTTTATTAAATCTACCATCTCGTTCTCTTGTTTAACTGATTGGCATGGCTTTTCTCAGCACAGTGACAGTACGCAGACCCAGAGAGTCTTTGTTTAAATTAAACATAAACTCTGTCTCCCAGACCACCCTGAGTGGAGCTAACTGCTAATCCAAATACTGGCTTGACTAGAGAGGAGCTGTATTTGTACCTGATACGTCATGCATCAAATATTCTTATTTTAGAAGTAGGACATCCCATACAGACGTTTCCCTGGTAGTTACATATCATACGACCCCATATTTACACATAGAAATGATATAAGTTTATTGAGTTTGATGGGAGAAACTATTAATGCAATTCTAGATGGTAAAGAAGTGAAATATATTGCCCATTGTTAAGCCTCTCTGCACCCCTACTGGCCTTGCAGTGGGTGGCAGTATGAGAGTTTTTGGGTGGTTCATGAACCCTGAGATGGTCCATTAAATGCCAAGAGAAGGTATGGATTTTCTGTGGAGAATTCTACACCCGAGAAGGTGTGGATAACAGGTATACCTGGAGTTTCTGGCATTGTCACCTCACTTTTGGTGCAGGAGCTCACCATGAAATCATATTTTTCTTCTGGTGTTGCTCTCCACTTTATGTTGTGGCCCACAGGCTGGGTCTTAACAGCATTATTTCACTTGGCAGTGTTGATGTTCACAGTGCACTGAGCTGCTCCAGTAACCTCTGTTAATGATACATTTAAGATGAATTGTTAACTGACTGGTTAATGGAAAGTATGCATCTTAGGAAATCCCTGACAGTGGATCAGTGCATTGGGACAAAATAATATTTTATTTCAAACATTCCATGTCCTCTAAATGATTCCTGGACTCTGAAGGGAGGTTGATCTTCTCTCTTGTTTCCACTGAGGCTGTTCAAATACAGTAGTAACCAAGGTCTTTTGTGGTATTTGTATATGGAAGTGAGGAAGGGGTCCACGCAGATTATGTTGGTTTATTCTATGATGTTATGGATAGGGACAGTGAGAGGAGACCACCACTGCTGCTGAGCCTGACAAAGACTGGTGTGTTTGGGTTAAAAGCTTGTGGTTACTGTCACTGAACGTAGCCTCATCTGAGCTCTGACCACAAGAGTCTTCTTAAGCTACAGTCAGAAGGCTATTTCTAACGCTAGCAGGATATATATAAGTTAAAGTTGAGATACAATATCTGTTATATACACTGTAAAAAACAACAACTTTAGTTTAACTTTAAAATGTTAGTCTGGGCCCAATAAAAATGTGAGTTAGCTGCTCTAAGATGTTTTTTTTTAACTAGCTACTCAAGTTGACTGAACTTGAGAAATAAGTTAAATTAACTTCTGATATTTAGTTGAATCAACTGTTTAACCGTATGGACAATCTTTATAGACAGACTTACTTTCCTTTTACATATTTTACAGTTTGAAGAATAGGTTTTTCAGTTAACATGGAGAACTTACAGAAGCAACTGAAAGTAGATACAAAGACGACCTGCAAGGTAAGAAAAATGAAGTCTACAGGGGTAGGGACTAAATTGAATACTAACTATCATTGTGGTTAGAATTGCTTTAGGTGTTTCTGTTGTATCTGTTTTCTACAAATTATAAAAAAAGAGGAGTTTCTGGGGAGATCTAAATCTCTAATCATGCATCTTGTAACAAGTTATCTTGTTTCGTTTCTTATAAACCTGATGAGCTGAGTGAACTCTTGACTGTTCATTCATTCAACTCCTCATTTTAAGTTAAAGTTTCTCAAATTAGAGGACATCACTTTTAATTTCTCAAGTGATTTGAAGATAAAAACATTGTGAGTTGAATTCACCAGAAATGATCAAAACATCTATTTACATTTAGTAAACTAGAAAGAAAGAGTTGATCCAACTAAATTCCTATATAATATGTTGTTTTTTTTACAGTGTAGAGGCAATCTAACCATCAAGGCCTCATCCACATGAATGAAAATATAGTGCATTAAATGATGATCTTAGATGCATTTATAATTGTATATATGTAGAGTTCTGCAGTTATTGCGTATCTTGCTTTTACATTGAGCTTGACTGAGATACATCTTTGTAACTTAGGTTATGCATCAGCAACTGCAGACACTTGCTAAAATGTCATAAATCAGCTCCCACATATTTCCTATGTCTCTCCCAAAGTTTCCGAGAATACTCAGCCAGAGCAAGTTGGGAACAATGGCTCACACTATCTGAACTGTGTCTTCAGTTCTGCACAACATTGTGATTACTCAGGCAAATGTCAGGGAAGCCCTGGGTCACATCTCATTTTCTGTCTCCGGAAACAGCAGCTACGCCTTAAAGATTGAGCTCAAATTGTGCCCCATGCTGGCAGGATTCCAGACGGGCCGAGTTACAGACTGTATATGAAAAAGAAAAGCTGGTACTCATTTATCCTCCTGTCTAGCTTTGTAGAACTGTGCTGCATATGTGCTTGCATGAAGATCCCTTCCAGTTCTCCAGACAGCATATGTTGGGTTACTTTGGGTTTAACGGAATAGTACAACAATATGGATGCTTAAGTAAGAGTTAGATGAGAAGATAACATTATGTCCTCTTTACACTGATTTGCCTCCTTGCTGACAGTTAGATGAAAAGGTGGATAACACTCTTATTATTGTCAATTAAGTATAAGATCACAGTCAGCACACAGTTGGCTTAGATTAGCTTAAACACAGGAAACAGGGTAAATAGCTGGTATGGATCTTAACAAAGATAACAAAATCCACCCATCACCACCTTCAAATCTCACTATTTAACATCTAATATCCCAAATGTTGCATCTGTATAACAGCCAAAGATTGAAAACTACAATTTGTGGTTTGAGCATGGTCTTAGCTGTGACCAGTAACTTCCTTGAGTTTCTATTTGTTTCCCACAACACCCCCACAAAAACTACGGAATGTTTTTCTGTTTCTGAACATATTAAACAAACAAGAACCAAGGTGTTAACATGTGAGCTTTGGGAGTGCTGATCTGACAGCGCCAACTGTTTCCTTATGTTACCGCTCATTGTGCCAAGCTAAGCTAACTGGCATCTGGGTGCAGCCTTATATTCAACAAACACATACATTATGGGTATTGATCTTTTCATCTAACTTCACCAGAAATGAAACAGCTAATGACTGAGTCCATACATCGTGGAATAGTCTGGAGTTCTGGTGCCACTTTCTAAATGGGTAAAATATTGTGTGTATTTGGCAACAAAATCCTGGCAGCAACCCCTGCAATCCCCAACACTAAACACCGTGGCTCACATAAACAGTCATTACACTGTCACATGAAGATCCACTGGGCCACAGCAAAAGTTATTGTGTCTGATTAAACCATCTGTATTCACCAGCACAATGTAGCTGATTAACATATATTCGCTATTGATGAAGAGTTAGTCAGTGACTAAAGGTGTACTTCTGTTTTTCTGTTTAGCTCTTGGATGCTGGGTAGTAATTTTCTCCCTTTCAGGCTTTTTGTTCAGGCCTTGATAAAGTGAACAATGACTTCTCTGTCTGGAGGTGGAATATTTGTCCCTGAGCAGCGATTTCCGCTTGAAGAGAAACATGATCACAGTCTGGAGAGGAGAGGTCACATTTCAAACAAAAACTTAAACTGCTGTCTGCCATAAGTCTCTTTCTCTTCTGTAATAGCCACACACCTCCCTCTTTTGACACAGATACCCTCGAGGGGACGACCTCTGGGGAAATTTGTGTGGATTTATTATCTGCCCCACTTTGTACTGAGGAGAAACGGCTCTCTTATCTTATCATTACCTGACCAGTGTCACAGAGTACCTCTGAACTGGAGGCCTTAGCAGTCCAGGAGGGTTTCCATTGTCCCATTTAACACAGATTTTACTACAAGTGTCAGTAGCCTACTACTACCAATTACCCTGCTTTGTGATGACAGAACCAGTGTCTACCTCTCTGTCTGGAGGTCAGCTCTCTGTTCCAATCTGTTTAACAGCCACATTTGCTGTCTTGAGAGACCCAAGAAGAACCAGAACATGAATCTTTTAGTTTTACTCCCTGTGGTGTCAGTGTGTTAAGCAAGCCAAAGGAATCTGAAAGTCTTGTCCATGGGAAACCAACACAGCCAAACAACTGCCTATCTGTTCATCCTCACATCATACTCCATTTTCCATGTTTGGCTCTGACGATTATAACTCTCTGAGCATACTTTACAGCCAGATTGACCCATGTTTGAACTTGTAGCTCAGCTCTCTTCTGCGAGTTCAAAGTCGAAATCCTTTTCCTGCTGTGGTGCACGGCTTCCCCCAGAGGGATGCACTTATTCTCAGCACATGTGGTACCATCCTAAAACCTCTCTGGTGTGATAACGGCCTGGGGCGTGCTGGAGTCTGGACAGCATGAGGAGAGAAAATGATTCTGGGAAGAACGCATGCATGCATCACTAAAAATCCACAGCCAAGCAGTCAGGTCAGTGAGGCTGTGTTTAACCATGCTCACCATCCTCACCATCTTTGGTTAGCATACTAGCATGCTAACAGTTACTATTTTAGTGCAAGCTAAACAAACGTTTTCAGGTATTTGGTTAAAGTTATTAAAGCATATAACAAATAGCATGAGAGAAAAAGTTAGAGGATAATTAAAGTCAGGATTAATTGACTCCTTATAGTAAATGTTGAGCTAATTCACTAAAAAACAACCATGAATATATGTACAAATGTTCATAACAATCCATTGGATAGTTGATATATTTGGTGCTGGCCTAGCTGCCATTCTGCTAGCATGGCTAATCACTTTAATCCAGCTGATTTGATCCCTTCTGTCTCGTCTTTCAGGTCCACACCAGGAAACCAATTCACTGCAGTGCTCTGCTGATTCAAGATGACACTTTATACTAAATATTCACAACTATGCGCAGGCCGACAAAGAGCTGAAGTAATTTCCTTGTTTTCGCAAAAGTCACATGAATTCCTCATCTGAGCAGTTTTCAAGAGCCACAGAAATATGAGAAAATGCAGGCTGAAAAACACTTGGCAGGTTTTTATTATTGACTCCTTTTCCTCCCTCCCTTCTCCCCCCCGTTCTCTCCCTCTGCCTCTCTCTGGGCTTGGAAGCACTTGAATACAAAGTTCAGTGAATTGTTCTGGCAGTGCAGCTTGCTTGTGTGTAATGACTTCTGACAGCAGTGGAGACAAACTGAAGAGCATGTCTGTCTCTGCATGAGTATTTACAAATCTGCTCTGGGGAACCGCATTCCAATTCTGGAAACACTATTACATGCAAGTCGCCATGAACAACCGCATGTACAGGACACGTATCTGGAGGTAGTCGTTTTAGAATAAATGCAAGGCGAGACTGTACGGGACACTGGCCTCATACTTCCCGTCAGGGCAGCCTGAGAAGTTTGGTATTAAAGTAAAGAATGTAAGTGATGTATTAGAGTAATTTAAGAGGTACAGTGTGGGGGAGAGCAGTTGCCTGCTCCATCATACAGAGCTGCTGGCTCCACTGAATCTGGCCGTTGTTCTTATCTGGCTGCCATCCAACACGGATGGGATTTTGGTTCTGCTGTGCATTATGAACTCCTTCTTAAAAGTGAAATGCAACTGTGGCCGGAGTGTGTTCTGCAGTTTGTTCTAAGTTGTTGAAAAGAAAGCTTTGTGAAGCCTTTGTACGTTCGATAATTAGAGGTACCCAAACTTTGCGCAAAAGGATTTTAAAAACCAGTTGGATCGCAACTCTTCAGCACCCGTATCTATCTCTGCTAAGTGCCGTCTTTTTCCTAAGCGGTCTGGGATGATGTCAGGTTCTTTGTAGTTAATGGAGACCCTTGAGCACTTCACCATTTGGGCTTTCTCTAACCTCCACTTTGATGTTGCTCTAAATTGAGCCTGCAGTCAGCCTGTTGCACTGGTATGCCAGCTGGGTGAGGTGGAGGAGGGGGGGAGAGTTTGGGTTGTTTGGCGAAGAAACTCCTCTGCACTTGTCTTGACTCCTCTTTAATCTCTCTAATTGGAATCGGGGGTCCAAGGGTCCCCTGAGAGCTGCCAGATCTTTGTGGTCATAGTTTGGTGATGTGACGGGGTCAGAGGAACAGAAGTATCCAAATTACTGAGAGGTTTTCTTCCCTGTATTTTGTTCTGTTGGGTCTCGAGGCCCCAACAGATCCATTCCATCTTCATTTGGCTTTGTGCTGGTTGTTTGTTTACATGGCGTGTGCCTTGTTATTCCTCTTCACGCTTTTCCCTTGTTGAGTGTTATTGTTAGGAAATAGGAAATACCCTTTAACCAAATGGTACTGGATTTCACACCACTACTTGCTTCTACTTGCAGAGAATGGGCAGTAAAAAAAAGAAGTGTTTTCTCTTTTCTCACATGGAGACCTCTGGTACTTTCCCAGCTTCATGTATGGAAATCATACTTCCTAAACCTTTAAGCTGCTGTGTCTCTATTGATATGTGTAGATGTGTTTTCACAGCATAGGCTTGGATTTCATGGGGGAATCAGGCGATACATCCCCTTTAATATTTAGAACACACACATTTGTTTTCCCAGTGAAAAAACATTTCAAATACTTCTACTCATAGATGCAACAAGTAAGTTTTGAGCCACTAGGAATTACGTTTTTTGAGTTTACTTTAGGAAATGTCAATTTAATTTTTAGGAATTTTTTTAGAAACTTTAACAAAGTCTAATTAGTTATGGCTGAAACGTGTTGCATTTTTGTTTTCAGTCAGCTTTTTAAACATAGTGCAGAAAAATTAGATTTTATTTCCCCATGTTTTATAAATAATTCAAAATAAATGAATTGATCATTGCTGTGAAAAAAGCATATTTAAAGAGGTTACATTCCAAACAAAAAAACACACAAAACAGAACAGAGGAGTAACTCATGCCTACATGTGTGTTGAATCAGCAGAGATCCTAATAAATGAGAAAAGCTAATCTACAGGAGAAAAAGCATTCTAAAAGCGATACAAAATTCTTGGGATTTTGAATTGTTACCTGGTTTCTGATTTTTGTGCTTTCCTTTACATTTGTACCATGATTGAAGCATAAAAACACTAACTGGTGCACAGCAAATTCATCAGAATGCAAGAAATGAAGTTTTGACGCTCAAAACCTCTGTACCCGCTGCTTAAGGTGTCTCCCCCAAACCCGTGTTGCACAGTACTCATGGGTTTGGTGTGTCATGTGCACTAAAGGCTTGTTGTGGTTCATGGTGGAGAGTGCGAGACAGGAGCTCTGCATGTGTTATAACAGCTGTTGTTTCTGCCTGTGGGGAGGCGATGGTGCTTTCCAAAGAACCTCTGCCTCATTGCATGAGTCTTCTTGCAAGGATGAGCAATTTCTAAAGAATCAGATGATGAACGCTGTAAAACTTTAAATGCAAATGTTGTCTGTAATGAAAAAAAGAAAAAGAAAAGAAAAAGTAGTGTCTGAGGCTACAGCCCTGGGTTTTTGGTGAATAGCCCCAGGCTTTAAAACAAAACTTATAATAATTAAAAAAAAATAGCTCTGGATCTATTCATCGGTCATTCTGATCATGCACTAAAGCCCTGGAAAAGAAGATATTGTTGATCAAGACAGGAGGCCTCAAACAGTTCTATATGTTAAAGAGGCTTTTTTCTGCTTACACAACAAAATCTAAACATGGGGCTTTTTTCACATTTCAGCATTAACACTGGTCTATAACCATCACAGGCAGCAGGAAAGACCACCAAACATCTTCCATGTAAGCTGAGTTTTACGTCATCTGCTTATCTGCGCAATCGGACATTTATCTTACTCTAGTAGGAAAATCTGTAACATGTCCCATCAGCAACAATTACAAATCCTGCTTCTGACAAAATGTTAACAGGAGTTGAAGTTCAGTTTGTTGCCTGCAGCTGTTTGTAGGAGTCTTTCCTCTGCAACATTAAACAACAACAGGATAAATATGAACATCGTGAGTTGCTGTAGTTAGATAAGTTTAAGTTTAATTTAAAGGGTTACTCACACAAAATTTTTATTAAATTACTATTATAAAAATGAGCATTAATAAGATGTTCAGGCTGGCCAGTGTAGCTCAGTTGTTACCAAACCTTTTTAAATCACTCACACCACTTTGGATTTTTCCACACATTTACAAATGATTATAGCTGTCAATCTTCATAAATTAGACTAATTCTAAGACACAGAGTTAGAGAACCACTGGTCTAGGTGGCCTGCATTCACTGTGATATTAGAGAGAAAGAAGGGATGACCTCCATTGCAGTTTATATAGATTTTATTCTGAAATTAGTTGAGAATTGTGCACATATCTATCTATCTATCTATCTATCTATCTATCTATCTATCTATCTATCTATCTATCTATCTATCTATCTATCTATCTATCTATCTATCTATCTATCTATCTATCTATCTATCTATCTATCTCTCTCTCTCTCTCTCTCTCTCTCTCTCTCTCTCTCTCTCTCTCTATCTATCTATCTATCTATAGTATCTATCTACAGTATCTATCTATCTATCTATCTATCTATCTATCTATCTATCTATCTA
>OMNN01056381.1:4990-24769 GCA_900302755.1 Chromis chromis
CACTGTTTGTATTATCAGATGAGATAATGTCTCAGTTGTAATAATGTATATAAATTATAGGTTGGCAGATACATTTCTTTGGAAAGGTGCCTGCCAAATACTGCTATACAACCTGTATGTTAGGCCCGTGTTTATACAATTTTTAAACTGTGAGTCCACAGCAGATGGCGCAAATTCTGCATTTGTTTGAAAGTTAGTTCCTGTGGACCTACAGATGGCTGACAAATTTAAGAAAAAAATCAGCATGAAGTGCCTCAGTGAGGTGTTGGGCTGTGGAACTCTACTGAACGTCATTCTTCCAAAACATATTCCCTCATTTGGTGTTTTGATGATGATGGTGGAGAGTGCTGCCTAACATGTTGGTCCAAAAGCTGCCATAGATCTTCACCTGGGTTGAGATCTAGTGACTGGTGACAAACATATGATTCACATAACCTTCAAACCATTTAGTGACCCACTAGTGGGACCTGTTATTGGGGGCATTGTCACCCTGGAGGAGATCGCTCCAATAAGAAAAAGAAAGATGATCACTCAAAACAACTTTGTATTGATTTGCAGGGATTCTTCCTTCTATGGGGACAAGTAGACCCAAATATGCCAGCAAACAACATAACTGCAGGGGTCAAGGGGTTCAGTTTTTTTCTTTAATTTGTCACCCGTCTTCCTTCTTCAATATGATGTTTTAAAACCACAGTAACATCACAGTGATATTCATCTACATAAGCTTGAAACAGGCTTCATGTCAAAAAATGAAGTTGTGCTGTGACAAATTTTCGACAGCAGCCATTTATCACATTATGAACGACCTCCCCACACACATAAGCAAGACACAATCACATCTTATCTCTCAATTTCCCGCTCTTCCCTCCAGTTTCAGTGTCAGCCTCTGCTCAATAGACTCTTCAAAAGAAAATTTAACAGATTTTAAAAAACTTGTAGCACATTAATTCAGCCGAGGTTCCTTTTATCTGTCAAGTTCGGGTATCTCCTCGGTAATTCATTACACCTTTAGCCTGTCAAGGAGGGTTAAGAATTGCCATTACTGGTGACATATTGTCATCCAGCTCGTGTGTGACTCTGCAGTAGATTTTTCTCCGTCACCATCCACCTTTGAACGTTGTAAAATTACATATTCTCACAAGAAGCCTTGGTTAACTTGTAATGTATGAAGGAGTTTGGAGTTTATTGTGATAAGTGATGAACATGACTCATCCACAGTCAGCCGGCCTTCAGCTCCATTCAGCTATGTATAACCCTAATCTGTAAAAATTCCTTGACAAGAAAAAATATTTCAACTGCAGTACAACAAGGGTTTTTTTTTTTGTATAAAAGTATCAGATATTTCTAGTTTATAAAAGATTCTGAAAACCTTTATAAGCTTCTTACTTCAACAGCATGAATTTTCTGGCATAGTTAAAATAGTTTTTTCAAAGCAGAGAGTTTCTGTATTCGTGTTTTTTGCCTGAACTCTTCTCGCTGGTTTGATGTGGGCAGGGTTCAGTCAGACTGGGGTGAGGTCACATTCAACAGAATTTTAAATATGTGATGACATCTTCTGGGTTTTTTTCTTTTTTTGCCAGGCTACTGCTGATCAGCACTGACAAAAACACACATGCACAGTCCTGATGAAGCAGATTAGATGAGTTTTTGATGAGGTTTCTTTAATACAGACACTAAGAATGTTTTTAATTAATATGATATCAGATTTAGATGATCCCAGGGGGGCTGCAGCTGGAGCCAATCCCAGCTGACTTTGGGTGAGGGGGTACACTTTGAACACTTGCCAGTCAATCACAGGACATTTTTATTTTTTATTTTTTTCTGGGGGGGTAGAGTTTTTTTTACCTTTATTGATAGAGACAGAGTGAAATCGGGGGTAGACAGAGAGGAGAGTGACATGCAGCAAGGTCTTGAGCCGGACTCATGACCGCTGCTAAGGGACTGAGCCCCCCATGTAGTATGCGCCTTGACCCAGTGAGCTACACGGCGGCCCCAGGACATTAATATTGAATATTAAAGAGAAATACTCGTGAGTTTAAGGTGTCAATGGCTTTAAAGTCAAAATAGTAACTTATTTCCAGCAAAAGTACAAACTAACAAATTCTCTGCTCCAATGATGTGTTACACAGCCGCTGTTCTGAAGAATGATTAACCTGTTTTATGTGTTTATAGAGGAGATGTGTTCGGCAGATGCGAAATCCCATAAACTGATATCTGATTCACCTTGATATGACAAGGGAGTTGTTCTGTGTTGCCATGAATATAAAGTTTGTTTTGTTTTTGGACAAAATAACCTTGTATTAATTGGAGTCAGACACCTGGGAATAGAACTCAAACAAACCTAACTATGTTATCAGAAAGGCTTTATGACAACATCACACTGAATTTAATGGTTTACCAGATTCGGTAACAGCTTTGTGTCCTTCTCTCTCTTTTGTTTTTGTGTGTAGGGGGGTAAGGAGTATGTGATGAGGGCACACTTCGGGCTGCCCAGCGTGGAGAGTGATGAACTGGAGGGAAAGAGACCAATCACAGTTAATTTTGAGATACCCTATTTCACTGTGTCTGGGATTCAGGTAGGACACTTTATTAGCACCCAGTACACAGTCTGTCTTAAGTCCTGCTGCCTTGTTTAACTGCAGTTTCAACTACACTGCTTGACATTCACACATGGGCGCACTGCAATGAGAATGCAAATAGATTTTGCTGATACTAGACTAAATTGATAACTTATTATGTCGTCTCACAGAGCTGGGAAGTTCCTTTTGTTTAAAATCTCATAGGCTTCGTCACAGCTCACTGTTGACTTTGTGGGATGCTTTCAACACAACAAAACTGCTATGAGATCATCACGACAACTAAACACATTTTACATTCATATTATTTGTATCAAATCTGAATGTAATAGAATTAAGATTCTTTAACCTTTTTATGCCTCCGGGCTGGCGACAGCATCGACTGGAGGCATTTTATTTGTCAGGGTTTACAACCATATGTACATCCCAGTGTGTGTACATTCTATACTTGGGATTTCTTCAAATTTGGCGCAGATGTTAAGTTGGACTCAAGTATGAATTTATTACATTTTGTTGGTCAAAGATCAAGATCAATATGACCTCACAAAACATATTTTTTGCAATAAGTCAAAATTCAGAATTCATACGCCCATCATGACGCAGGTTTTCTGCAGGTCCTTAAATCTCTCTTAAAAGGCAATAAACTTATTGATCTAAATAAAAAGGGGTTAATGTGTATAAAAAAGTCTTAAATCATATGAAATGTCATAAATCACTGTCCCAAGTCTTAAAAATGCAAAGATGTTGGAAGTAGGATTTTATGTAACATTTTTTTCTGACACTGCAGTCTCAAATCTTAAAGTAATTGTTAACATTTTAAAAAAAAAAAAAAAAGATCAGGATAGAGGAATCAGCAACACTCATATGTCTGCTAACTAGTGACAACATGGAGAAATGCAAATTCAATAAGATTTTGCTGCCTGGCTGAAGCTAGTACCACGAAATGTCTACAAGGCACAGTCTGTTTTGTTCAGAAGTGTTTCAAACTCTTTATGACGGGAATCAAATCAGTTGATCCCCACAAGTAGCAAAAGATCTCTGCGCAATATTCAGGTGTATGTCTGCCCTGAAACCAGTGACAAAACACATCCTTCAAGTTCCCTAGCTTTGAAATTGCCAACATGTTTGCCTGTGGTCAGACAAGACAGCCTGCATCAGCAAGTTCAGATTAGCCTGGTTAAGCTAAAATTGATCTAAATGTAATGTAATTTGCCTTAAGCAGTAGGAACCCTGTGACAGAATTTCACACAAATGTCTAACAGGATAAAATAGTGAAGTGATGATGTTTTCTATCCAGAAAATTAACAGTTATCTTAACTGTGTCATCAAAACGTTCTACAAAAACACCATTCAGGCTAATATTCAAAGCCATAAGTCGGAAACAGAAGAAAAGATTGTGACCATATTTCACATTTCAATACAAAATGATATATGATACTGATATGGTGACACCCATCTTGGGTACACGTCTAATAAAATCCTTCAGAAACCGAATAGCTGTGGATGTAAATCACAGTCATACCACCACAAGGCTTTCATTCTAGTTACTTTGTCACTGTCCTGTGAAAAACAACATTATGTGAGTTTTCACAAGAAAACATCTCTCAGCCGTGTAAAAAGGCATTTTCAGATGTAATGATCCTTTAAATCCTTCGATTTATTGGAAAAATTCAAACTCACCAAATTCAGAGATGCAAGGTTTTCACTTGATAGAAACAATTTACTTCTGATGTAGGTGGGCTGCCAGGAACACACCGCAGCAGAAAATGCTAATGTCTGCTAATGTCTAAACAACTTACTATGGTAAATGGTAAGTGGAATAACTATGTATTTTATGTGTCTATGCTCCCCAGGTGCGCTACCTAAAGATCATAGAGAAGAGTGGTTATCAGGCATTGCCGTGGGTGCGCTACATCACACAAAGTGGAGGTGAGAACATAATGCACTGGAATATTACACATGACTTCTCACCCATAAAAACACTCACATGCTGCTGATTGCCCACTTAGGACTGGTTTTAAATCGGGAAGCTGTGACCCTGCTGATGCGATGGGGCAGCATGGTGTGATTTAAAAGTGGGGGATTTTACTAATAACTTTGAGAAATAAACTGTATGTAATGTGGATCTTTTTACCTCCAACAGATTAGTAGATGATTGCATCCCTGCTTTTAAAGTCCCTGACTCCAAAAAAAAGTATTTATCAAAAACTGTAAATATCCATGACTAAAGATACACCAATTAAGGTTGGGGTTATTCAAAAAACGACAGACATCTGTCTGCTTCATCTGTGTGAGTGTTTCGGTCAGATTTGACTGACAGTGGCATCCCTCCTAGAAAAGAGCAAATTTTTTTCAACTGTTTAAGTTTGAAATACCATTACACAATAACAGATATGAATTATAACAAATATTGAATGCCAACTTTGTGCAGAACTTTAGTTTAGCCTTTTTAAGATTTTTAAACTTCAATTTTTTGCTCCATAAAAGGCAAGATGGTTTCATGTCCAAAGAGAGATCAGTGTCAGAATCAGTCTTTCTGCATCAGTATTCAGTGTGTGCCCCTTGAATGAACCCAGCTGTATAAGATCCATCATATCTATTACCTGGCTCTATCACCAGAAGCCATGGCATCAGGGGCTCAGAGTGACACAATGCAGGATGCCAAGGATGGAAACTTTACAAACCTTCTGTCTTTGTTCAGGCTTGGGCAAAATGGTTCTCTGTCGTCCAAGTTTGAACAGAAGTGGCAGTAAATTTGTGCAGCAAAGCTAGCACCTGGGAGCTTTAGATTCAGCTGCTGCCCTGGGAATGAACCCACATCTGTCAGACTCAAGGGTGACACCAAGGGCGACAAGGACCAATAAGTGTTTGTCAGCTTTGAACTTGTACCAGCTCACTAACCTGACATGTTACCTTTTGAAACGTGTTGAAATATAAAGCAACGCCTTCTCCTTTAACACGTGCTTGATTTCTGAGCAGATCACACATCATCTCATATCGCCACATTAAAGCTACAGCATATTGATGAGACTGCAGCAAAATCCTCCTTACTAGCTCACTAGTTTCAATGGGGGGCAAATGGAAATGATATGGAGATAGAAGCCCAAAACCTCTGCTGGACCACTGCCAGAAATCCTTAAGTTTCATACCTGCCGTCCGCCCCGGGAATGAACCTGACTCCATTACATCAATCAGATACATTACCTGGCTGTGTCAGGTGTGAGTCGGGGGGCTGCAGAGGTTGAATGATGCCACTGAGTGCCAGGAGGCTCCCAGGGTGGCACTCGGCAAATGCCAAGGTTACTATCGCCTTGCTTTACCATCAGCAAGGAAGCAGAGGAGAGAGGGGGACAGAAAAGAGAAGGACAAAAGATGTGTACGAGTTAGAGAGAGATGAGTGCTGGAGCTGGGGAGGGAACGCTATCGCCTTTCTCTTATTGTTGCCATCAGCAACACGGAGGGAGACAGTCATGATCACATTTCACTCAACATTACAGGCTGACACACTCACACTGATTAAATAATACCCTGATGCTGTAGACTGAAGGTACTGACTCATTAATGATTGATGAACAGGTATTTAGTTGTACTGTACAGCAGTAAGTGATGACATCACTAATATTTGATCAGAATATGATCAGGCAGAGATACACCCCAGCTGGATGCTTATGGTGGAACATAACTGATACTGGGTGTTATTTTAAATTAGGATGCTGTTTTTCATGTTTCTGTCATTGATGTGTGATTTTGGGATGACATTTTCAAAGGGTAATATTGACCACATGGCTACAGTTATGTATACAGACATTTGATCTCACAAGATCATCAATGAGGTTGGTAACTGATGTTGTGCCATAAGTCCTGTGGTAAGTAGTTACTTTGTCAGTTCCAGTTCATTGAATGCAAAGAAACTCCTCATACATCTATTTCCTGAGACAGGGACAGGGATGAGCATATCCAAAAGTTTCAGACAGACTCCTGGACACTTTCTAACTTGCAAAAATCCAATTTTTTTGTGACATTTTGTGCTAGAACTGGTGCTTCGGTGCTCGGTCAGTAGTTTGTCACAAAGAGAAGCCAACTTAAATGCAAGTGATCCCCATGTGCTGTAGGAAGGCAAGGATCCCAAAACACATTGTCTGCAGATTGGAATTTTATGAGATCATGCTGTATTTATTTAAAAGAATTTCAATTATTTATGGATGCTTTTTTCACTTGCCATGTAAAAATGTCCCTGCAGCACACAGGTGTTGCATGGGGTTGCAGTCAGGCCTCTCTACAGACCATTCAAGTTTCTACATGATAGCACATGCAGGCATACAAATTATACTAAGTACTCTCCAAATACTGTTCTTCGGCTGTTATTGTGCACATCTGTGAATCCCCCATAGACAGCTGTTTTATGTAATAGTTATGTTAAACTCACGATGGTCTAAGGCTTAAGTGAAATAGGTTTCAGGTCAAAGGAACTCTTTGCAGATCTATCTCATGAGACCGGTGTGTAGGAGACAGACAAGCACATAGATCCTGATCATGCAAAGTTTTGCCCAATGAAGGTCTTGTACAAAAATGTATTTTTGCATGTGTCTAAGACTGCTCACAAAAAATAAATGAGGTCTAGCATCAAAATGTCATGAATATACTTTCTGCAAATTAGGCAATGTGCAGGAGTCTGTTTGAAATAGGTTTCCTGTACCACACTACATAGTACTGAGGATTTTTAGCCATTTGTGTTGTCAGCATGATTATGAATAAGGTTTTCTTACTTCTGGAACTGAACCTGAAAGTGATGAGTTAACATGCTGTTGTCTAAAATAACACTGTATGTGTTGGTGTCGATGTTTTTCTTACGTTCCATTTTCCTGAACTAACTAAAGGTCTCTAGTTCATAAATGTCAAAAGAGATACAACAGAATATGTGGGTGGGCTGCCCACATAATTCTGCCGATATATTGTTCCTATATATTTCTCCTGAACACTTAAACACACATGTATTGTGATGAATCAGATTTAGCTAAAAAAAAAAATGTCAGTAAGTTAAACCTTCGTATAAAATATGTATATATTAATATGATTAAGCAGAATGCCACCACAGCTAGTTTCGGTGCAAATCTTGTTTGGGGATTTAATAATGCTCATAATGGCAGTGATGTGATGTGCAGGGGTGATGAGGGGAAGAAAGCGGTGCGTTAATGCTCTGCTGTTACATTTCTTGGCAGATTACCAGCTCCGGACAAACTAAAGGGCACAGATGCTGCTAGACGAATGGATATTTTCTCTCTCTGTCTGTCTTCGTCTCTCCTCTCTCCATTTCTCCGGCTCCCTGTCTGCATCGGACAGCAGAGGACAAGTGCAGGAGGACATATGAATTTTTTTTTCTCACTCTGAAAGGAAACAGGACATCATCCCTTCCTCTGAAACTAACTTAGACAGGAAAGGGTGTTGCATCATCTCTGACCTGTATTTTTTTTTTATTTCAAGGATTCCTCAGGACTCCAGTCAAACATTTTAATATGCGAATAATGAACTGATAACTCTGTGACACCGTCTGGTTCTGGCAAGATCTAATTTCCTCACTTTTAATGTGATATCCCTCCAGGTTCATTTAGGGCACAGCTTATGGAACCAAACATTTTTTTAATCTAGCTTTCTTTAGAAAGGGAAAATATTCTGGTGAAATCTATTTTGGGTACCCAGCTTGTCCACTGAGATCTTTAGGTTTCTACTGTCTAACATGTAATCAGCTAATTACATAGTGCCTGTGTACAGGTACTGCGATGGGTTATTGTCAGTTCTTATTTCTCAAAGGGCCATAACATTGCAGATTAGGTGATTTTGTAAATTGAAAGTGCGGCATGTATGCTATTAGAACGGTGTTTCACAAAACCGGTCAGCATTTTTAACGATTAGGGTTTCTATTCCTCATATGCATTATCCTTAATATCAACTTTAATAACCAAACACATTACATTAGCTCGGTTGTCGATCTTCATCTCTCTCAGAGGTATATTTTTTTTTGCTTGAACCTCTCTATAATACATTCATTGCCTTAAAAAAATTCCCTATGTATCATCACCATTAGCACTGTGAACATAATCTCCAGTGCACTGAAACTAACACCAGCGACCAGATCAATGATTAATAAGGCACAATATTGTCAGAGGCATTGGCAGTGTAACATAATACCGTAGACATACTCCCATGGGGCCTGTAACCTTGTCCTTGTGCTCGAAATCAGCTTGCAGCTTTGAGGCAGAGACTGAAGGAATGAGCACAGTGCAGATATTTTTTTTCTTCATATTTTTATCTGTTGTTTATACTGTACTAGATAGTCCCCTGTGGACAAAAGCTTTGAAGGACAACAAAAGGGGATAAGGGAGGGGGTAGGACAAAGGTAAAATAACCTGAAGAGATTTCTCTACAGAATCTGAGAAAATTGACAATATGTTGATGTAACTGTTTATCCATGAGTCATTTTTGTTTTGTATGTGTCCCCTGAAGGCCTCCGTACATCTTCAGAGCAATTTGTGGTGTAATTCTCTCCCTCTATTGTGCATGCATTGCACCACATCAGTTCAGCTGCACTGCTAACAGCAAAGAGTTCTGTGTCTTTTTATTACCACATGTCAAAACCCTCTATTACAATCATACCATTATCTAATGTGGGGACCTATCTCAGACACCAGTGAGGATTTTTAATAAGTGTGTGTTATCATGTGTTTATTAATTTATCAACTACTGTTTGTCCATAGGAAACAAAGGGATATATTTGGAAATAAACATGTTTTTGTATCTTGTTTCAGAATATTATACTTTTGTTTGTAGGAGGAAGTTTCAAATGTAGTTCCTCAATAGAGTGTTCCACCAGATTATAATACATAAGTAGTGTGATGAACGGCCGCTCCAAAATGCAGAACATCAACAATTTGGCACATTAGCGGACAGATCTGCTTTGAGCTGTATAAATATTCAAAAGGTAAAGGTGTGAAGGGGTTTGATGCATCAGAGCGCGATGCTTTTAGAGGATTAGTTTGACATTTTGGGAAATATGCTCATTTACATTCTTGCTAAAAGTTCGATGAGAAGATTGATGCCACTACCATGCTGTATGCTAGATATGAAGCAGGGAAACAAGCCAGCCTGCCTTACCTAAAGGCACTAAAATCTGCCTATCATCTCTAAATCTTACTAATTAACACCAGACAGTGATAAAATGAAGTATTCCTTTAAATCATGCTCTCTGACTCAGTCTTGATACTAGATGCAGTATTCATTTGCACACAGTCCTTGTAAATGCTTGATTGGGAAGGATAGCTGTCGGTAAGTTCGGCTAAATCATACTATCCATTTCGGATCACTTGAAGTATAATATGTTATAGAAATTTTACACATTTTAAACACCCTTCAAATATTAAAAATGAACTGAAAATTGGGAATAAATACATATCTCATTTAGATGTAGTCACAGTTGATTAAGTATTCAGACCCCTTCATTTTTGCACTGTGTTGTAATTTTCATTTGATAAAACTGCCATTTTTATCCTCCATTAATTCACATTCGATGGCAAAGTGAGAACATGTTTTCTAGAAATGTTTGCAAATTTATTGAAAATCTACTCAAATCAAATTTAGTATATTTAAGCATTCAGATCCGTCATTGCTCAGCAGACGCCCCTTCAGGAGTAATTACAACTTCAGTCTTCTTGGGTAAATCTCTACCAGCTTTGTACACCTGGATTTGGCAGTTACTTCTATTCCTCCTTACAGATCCTCTCAAACCCATCAGATTGAATGGAAAGCACTTGTGAGCTGCCATCTTCAGGTCTCTTCACCAAGGTTTTATGGGCTTTAAAGTCTGCGCTGTGTTTGGGCAAACACAGCCCGACACTTCTTTTCTTCAAGGACCTCTCTGCGTTCATCCCCCTCGGTTCTGACTAAACTCTCTGTCTCTGCTGATAAAAGCTTCTTCAGAATGATGCTGCCACCACCATGCTTCACCTTAGGGACGGTATTAGCCAGGTGATGTCGAGTGTCTGGTGTTCAACAGATGTAATGGCCTTGTGTGCTCAGAGTCTTTTAAATGCAGGTTAGCAAACTCCAAGTAGGCTGTCGTGTCTTTTGCTGAAGAGTAGCTTCTCTCTAGCAGCTCCACCATAAAGGCCTGATTGATTAAGTGCTGCTGAGATGGTCAGGAGGGTTCTCTAATCTCTGCAGACAACTTCTGAAGCTCTGTTAGAATGATCGCTGGTTTCTTGGTCACCTATCTGACTAAGGCCCTTCTTGCTCAGTTACTCAATGTTAAAATCCAGAGTCCAGGTGGTTCCCACACTTCTTTCATTTCACAATTATTGTTGAGGCCGCTGTGCTCCTGGGAACACTCAAGGCTTTTTATCCTTGCCCTGATTTATGCCTTGCCACAATTTTATCATGGTGGTCTACTGAGACTTCCTTGGACTCATGGCTTTTTTTCCCCGGCCATCAATCCATCAGACACTATTGGTATAGCACTTTTATACAAATTGCAGAATAAAAGGAAACAGAAAAAAGACAATAACTTCCACCCTATTCCACCATAACCATTATAACCACTAAAAACGGACTGAGGATGGCATGCACTGTGGATTGAGGGAATTATAATACACACAGGTGTCTTCCTTTCTAAGCTCTGTTTAAACAATAAAGTTACCTCAGGTGGACTCCAATCAGACACATCTCAATTAAAGCAAATAGCATGCACCTGACCACAACTTGGAGTACTACAGCAAAGTCTCTGAGTACTTTTTATTTTTATTTTATTTTTTTTAATAAAATTGCAAACTTTTCTAAAAAAAAACACCATTGGATAAAAATGGCAATTGTCCATCTATTCCTTTACTTATCCATAGGCACAGCAGGGCATTCCAGATGTCTCACTACCCTCCCAAGGTGGTAGATATGGGATCTCCAGTGAGTTTTGGGTTTTTGCAAACTAAGAGTTACGTTGTGCAATCATGAGGCAATTCTGGTATGTATTATTTTTTGCCTTATTAACACGTATATATGGCATTTTTTTATATGCTAGAAGACCTATCGTGAGCAAATAAGCAGTCAACGCCATGGCTGAGCAGCAGTGTACCAATGACAATGTCATTGGATTTAGACAGCAAAGGTTTAATACGTAACAAACCTAAAGAATCAATCTTGTCAACTTGCGTTGTGGGACCTTCTGTATCATTTCCTAATAATAAAAAAAGGATTAGCTGAATTAATAAAATAAAGTACAATTACCTCAAAACTGTACTTAAGTGAAATAGTTGAGTAAATGTACTTCTGGTAGCGTTGCGTTTTCCGTTTCACATTTGGTGAAGGTCTTGGTGTGAATTGCAAACCAAGTAGCGTGCTGATACGTGGTGGCACAAATGGCAATTTTATTCATTTATAATCAACAGATTAACACAAAGAAGAGTGGAAATAGTGAAGGTCTCTGAATGCATTCTGAATCCAATGTATAACAGAATACATTTTTCTTATTTATATTCTTTGTTTTCAAATATTTTCTCTTTCTGGCCTCTCAGAAAAGCTCTGATTCCTCTCCTCCCACACAGTGTTCTCGCTACAGTATCAGCCCTCCCTCCCTGTTTGCTCTGCTCACCTCTTCTGGCTGTCATGCATGGACAGCCTGCCATCGCTACTGTGCAGTGTAGGTCAAAAGACAGATTTTTGTAAGTTAGGATAACAGGATTTCTGCATGTGTTTTAGAAATGCAGCATGAGCAATGCTCTTTTCTGGGTGTGCGTTGAGAGAAAGACAGTGGTGCTAGCCTATACCAGCCCCTACAGATCGCTGCCTTGTGCATTGTGCCTTCAGTTTGCTGTCTGTCATCACACCAACAATGGTTAACTGTGTGACCCCTTTTGTCTCAAGGCAATGGCCCATGCGTGTGTGCAGGCAGATAAGAGGCACAACTGACTTACATACACACACAAATGAAACACAATGCATGGCTTTTTCTGAGGTTCTTCTTTAAGGCGATGTGAGAAATGAGTTTCAAAGGCTTTGGTAACATTTCCCAAACATGAATGACCTTCATTTGCCACTTTACTTTTTTTTTCTTTGTACCTTCGTAGTGTCAGATCAATTTTTTCCAACAGACTTGAGGTTTTTGCTTTTGAAAGGGAATGTTTAAACACTTCTGGAAACAAATGTCATAATAACAATGCAGCAGTCTCAGCAGCATACCGGGAATTCACCTAATTCAGTGAAAAATGATTAAGCCTATTGACAACCCAGCTGAAACTTTTGCAAGTGCATTGAAATTCTATGACTGGCCATGTTGATGTAATGGATCGAATGTCACAGATTATTCTGCCTCTGCTTTGTGAGGAGTGATTATGACTTAGTGTCTGAACCAGAAATACATCTGATAAATGAAAAGTGCTGAGACTACAAACTGTGCCCCGTGGTTAAACGTGCAATATACATGGTTTTGAACATAAATATAGCAATAATATAGCAGCAAACAACTAAAGATGTAATGGAGTATTGGTGTCCTTAGCAGAGAATGGAGTTGCACATCCTTTGTGTGTGTTGTAAATCAAGATTCTTGGTTCTAAGTTTTGGCAGCCAGTTCGGCCGTATGTGCATATGAGTCCCTCCCTTTGAAACTGTTGGCCCTCCCTGTGCTTATAAACAGACTGTGAATGATCTCCCACACTGTATTGAATAAGCAGAAGTGTAGCCCCGAGCATTCAGCTGTTACCCCAAAAAACAAGAATTCACCACTGTATTAATTAACTTGCTGGCTAGCTTTTTTATGGAAATGCACTATGCACTGTCTTAAATTTATGACTTTTTTTACTGCCTGCTTGTGCTCTGTGTGTCTGTGACTCATTGGAAACACCTTAAAATATATAATGGCACGTTGATCCACCTCTCTGGGAAGGAAAATAGATGGTATCTGTTATGGATCTTTGCTATTGCATTTATATGCCGTTTGGCTGCTGATTAAGTCCAACAGCCGTTTTTCTGATTTGGTATCCAGAAAGGTGCTTGTTAGTTCACCTGTTGGCGGCAAGTAGGTGGTGTACAATGAGTTTATCAGAACTTTAATGATAAAACTGGCCGCCAACAGGGGCTGATGAGAACAATGAGACAAAACCATAAAGTAAAGACAATGAACGCAAACAGCTCTACAGAGCTTGGTGGTCATTCTTCCTCGCTGCCACACTATGAATGACCAATTTACATCACACAGAGGAATTTGATGCAGTGACAATATCAAAAATATTGATTAACACTGGTATAAGAACAACAGAGCAATGCAATATTCACAGTTAAGACAATACTGTGTTGATGCACATAAAAAAAAAAAACACACACACACACACACTATCCATACATTCTGAAGTGCTGTGATATAATTCTCCAACAATCATGTGTGTCATGTGTACAGGCAGCCTAACATTACAGTGAAGTTTTGACAGTCTGTCACAAACACTTTAGTTCTACTGCATGAAGTATGTTAAATTATTATTAAATTGATGAAAGCATCATTGAACCAGTCAAAGAATCCCTTAAATTCATCAGCTTAATATGTTCATATCTTTTTTAGTAAACATGGACGGACTGCGGCTGGGACATTCTTACATATTTATGTTGTCCCGTCTACAGTCATTCTGTATCCTGTCCTTTACATTGTAGCCATTCAGCCGCAGCTCATATCACCAACAACTTACAATCAATGAGCAGGTAGTGGTCAGATGTGTGGTCCAAGGTCACTTTTGACAGGATAGATCATAGATGTAAATAACAGGTATATTATCTTGAATGTGCTCCCATCCAACAAAAATTAAAGTCACCTTTATAAGACAAGACAGGTTTTGGTCTGTTGTAGGCTTACAGTTCTCATAATTTTTACTTTAAACATACACTGAGCAGCCACAACATTAAAAACCACTGACAGGTGAAGTCAATTAGATTGATCATCTCATTGTAATGCAATGTTCAGCTGGGAAACCTTGGGCTGTGGCATTCATGTCGATGTTACTTTGACGACTCACCTAAACATTTGATGTCTTTCCACTGCAGGAAACTGCGACAGGCACAAGGTAACGTTTACAGGCCTTTCTGTTTCCATTGCCAAACAGACACCATGACAATCAGTAGTTACTGGATGTAATTCCAGTTTTGTTAAGATTTGTTATGTCAACCTTAATGTTGAATTTTACATTGTTGATGGCGATGTTAGAGCGGAGAAGACTGCTATTTGACAAGGTCATCAAGTTTCAACCCACTCTAAAATGGCCTGCAAGGTCCTGCAGTGGACAACAACTTATTGATGCAGACCAAGTGCACCATTCCAATGGCAATGGCACTTTGTAATGCAGCGGCCTCCCCCAGGCAGACAAAGAACTTCACCACACTGCAAATAACTGCTCATGAACAGCTCAAGGAACACAACAAAGAGCCCAAGGTGTTGACCCGGCCTCCAAACTCCCCAGATCCTAATCTGATCGAGCATCCACTGTATGAACTGGAACAAGCCTGATCCCACAACTCACAGAATGCAAAGCATCCAGTGCCCATGACTCGGTGGGTTACAAGGGGGACTACACAATATTAGGCAGGTGGTTTTAATGTTGTGACTGATCAGTGTAGACAAATGGGCTTTGCTCCCACTACATCTTAATTGTATTGAGATGCAGACTGCTGAATTTATATGAGATAAAATCTGTGCTTATCATTTAGCTGAACTGCCACACTTATCTGTGTTCTCAATGCTTTTGTGTTGGTGTCCTGTATACAAACACTACTTCAGGCAAACTGCCACCACAATTTTGGCATTGGTCCTATGTGAATGGAGTAAGAAATACTGAATATTAAGTGCTGATCACATGGCGGGAAAAAAATGAATTTAGACACTTTAAGCTGCATTGAGAGCATTGCCACATAGTAATCAGTTCTTCAGTGTGTTACTCTTGAATTTTCACATCCTTACTCTGTGAGTGTGATTTGACTGCCTACGCCTAATATCTGCACCGAGCAGATATTACAAATTTAACTCATTTTGTCTCATACACAATCTAATCAGCTTGTGATAAAGCTCAAGCATGTAAGTTATGAATCTTGTTTTAATCAGATTTGTTGTAATATTTGGGCATAAAGCCTGTTCTAATTTAGTCGAGGCAGGGCTCAAAATACACAGTTTCAGTGTGGTTGCATCTCATATAAGGTTAGCCAAACTGGAGGTAGTCTCTCTGCGAGCCTGGTGGTCCATGTGTCCTGAAACAGTGAAGACATTCAAAACCCGGTCTACCAACCTTCGTCCATGCCTTGTCCTCTCAAGCAGGACCACCACAACAGAGTATATACCAACACCCACAACTGCTGCCCCCCCTCCAGCCAGCAAAACCACCCCAGAGATATACATGTCATTGAGGGCTTGGCCTGGCTTAGGCATATGGTTCGCCAGGGCCAAGCGAAGCAGAACCCCTCCACAGATCAACAGTGACATTCCTGTAATCAAAACCACTAGCAGGTCAGATAAACCACCACTCTTTAGCATGTCAATCCGCCGTCGACTTCGAACACAGTTCATGTCCTGCACAGCTGAGCTGAGCAGTTGTTTGAGCAACACTCCAAGGGCGAGCAGGCACAAGGCTGTACCTGCACCCAACCGCCATTCGCTCGAGACACTGGTGGTAGTGGAAAGAAGGCCAACGCCACCCAGTCCGCAGCCCAGGATTAGAAACACGGCGACACAGTAGCAGAGTAGAGACTTCCCAGGATCTCTGAACCACCACAGCTCCACTTGTTCCTCCAGGATGCTGTGCTGAATCTGAGCAGGGTCTGCTGGACCGTTTAGGCCCAGATCAGAGCCTCTAGTTCCCCTCAAGGGGGGAACGTTGTCCATCTCTGGCATCTTGTTGCCACTCCCAGCCTGCTGAATAAGGAAGCCACCACCAAAGAGAAAACACAATTCCCCTGATAACCTTAGTCCTTCTTTGATCCACCAATGACTACCGCAAGTCTGTCAGGACTAGCAGAAGATTCCAGAAGATTTTGGGGATTTGCTCAGTATGCTATCCTGAAAATCTCAAATGGGGCTAGAGTTGATGGCAAATCTACAGAAGAAATAAATGCAATTCACCAAATGTTTTAAAACACTTGATTGAGATCAGTGTATTGTAGTTTTATCCACACTGGTCTGTATAGAACAGTTCCACAAAGTCAGTCCAGGTCTCTTGCACCAG
The DNA here is from genome assembly GCA_900302755.1 of Chromis chromis. Lineage (NCBI taxonomy): Eukaryota > Metazoa > Chordata > Actinopteri > Pomacentridae > Chromis > Chromis chromis. Next base: position 21,798 of record OMNN01056381.1, read on the forward strand.
TGCGATTGCAAATCCTTATATCCCGCACTGACTGAATACAGAGATGGTTCCAAACTGTCCTTACTGCAGCAATATTAAAGGATCCAAACAGCCACAGAATGTCCAGTTTGGTTTTGCAGTGTGGTCGCAGTCACCTGGAAGATAAGACAGACGTGTGTTCAGTAGTGCAGGTTTATTTGCTCCTGGGTGTCGTCTCTGCAACTCAGTCAGAGATGACTGTGGTTAGCTACTATATGACTTACTGGAACATAAATTCTGCTCCTAACCAGACATTAAATCATAGCACAGAACTAGACGCAGGCCTCCTCCATCATTCCTTCCCCCACCAGCTAGTTTCAGTTGTGTTGAGTTGATCTCAGTTACATCGAGTTAAACAGAGACTGATTTTACACAAGAACTAAAATGTGGACCCTTTTTGTTCTCAGCTTTTAAGGCTCTCTGAACAAACGGCACAGTCTGAATGTCTGTTTGCTTAGTACACCTTGAAGGATCTGAGCTGCACACGCTGAGTTAAAGAATAACTTCACATCAGCTAAAAATCCCTCTTCAAGCAAGTTCTACACTTGCTATGCACCAACAAGGTTTTTTTTTCTATTCTTTGAAGGTGAGTTTGACCTGAGATGTAACAGACTGTGGACCAAAACAGGTCAATGAAGCAGTGTTATTCCGCTTGGTGTGAAGTTGTTCTTCAAAATGAAATTCAAAAGTTGCAATATGCAGTGGATAAAATTCAACTAAATTAAAGATGGGCGCATACACACATATTCACACAAACATTTCTCTGAACAAACCAAACTCAATGTTTTGACTATGTAAAAAAAACTTGGTGTGCTGACGGCGGCAACCTTTGCTATCTCTCGTTATCACTATGGTAATGAGTTGCCACTACAGAGGCGGCTGGATAAAAGAAGCATCAGCTGTCGATAGAATAAACAATTCCCATCCACACAGTCACACACAAAATCAAACAGCTAATGCACAAATGTAAATTTTCTTTCTTTTATCCTTCCAAACACACGCCCACGCTAGCTGACTCGATGAATCCTCCCAGCCCTTTGAGTCCAGTAAATTTTCTCTGTCATGTGTGTGTACTGTCTACACTGTACTGTTACATGTTTTAGCACATGTCAGGTGAACGCTCATTACATGTGACTTATTGTGTTCAATTCCCCCTCCTCTTTTCCTTCGGTCTTTTCCTCACCTCAGCATATTTGATCTCTGCGCTGTAGTTTGTAACCTCATCACATCCCCATAACGCAATCATGTAAACATATAGCATGCACACGCACGTACACACACACAAACAAACATCCTCAAGGTTATGGCTGTCGACAGCTTGTCTTTAAAAACCTGTCAGCGGCTTTATTTCTATCAAAGTCAGCAGTGCGCGGCACAAGCCCACGCGCCCCCAACACAAGCTGACAGCAGTTACGGCTTGTCCTCACCGGCCGTGGATTTTTGCTAACACAAACAATGCTCTGAAAAAAAAAAAAGTCAGTCTGAGCAAGCGTAACATGATCTTGCATTCAATTTTGAGATTTTTTTCATTTTTTATTTACTGCACTGGAAACCATTTAACAGAAACTAATCTCTGATGTATTTTTTTCCGCCAGCTGTTTAGAAAAGACTTTAAATGCGAGATCACATTTCTTGTTAGTGTGGACAGGTATTGTCTTGTACTGAGGCAGAGCAGCAACACGGTGACACGAGGAGATATGAGGTGCATACACAAGGTGTGAAATGAAGAGTGAGGTAATTACAGCAGAGGAGGAGGGTGTTTATTGGCAACATGCTGCTCTGGAAGCTTTTCACATCCTGTATCTGATGGAGCACTGTGACGGAGCGCGTGCTTATGTGTGCGTTTTTGCACGAGTGAACAGTTGTAAATGAGTGGTAAAGGGTTCAGACTGAAAAAAACATACCGGTTAGCATGTGTGTTTTTTCACTTATGATGTACCTGTGTATGTTTCACACGGAAACACAGCGATGAAAGTGCATTTTTAGTTTGTGTATGTGCGTGCATGTTTGTTGACTCACTAATTAATCCCAGCTGGTTTGAGCTCACTGACAGGTAGGGCCACAGAAATAGCACAGAAATGAAGGTGTATGTGTGTGTGTGGATGTTTTTTTGGTGTCTGAGGTTGAGGAACCAAAGGTGTTAAGGTGGCAAAAACATCACGTGACACTGCTGCACCATCCGCAGCTTCCTTATTGAGGTTTTGAAACTATCTCTTTGATTCAGTCAGTACCTGTTTAGGAAACATTATTTTCTGTTTCATTAAATAGCTCCCCGTAACGCGAAGCAGGGAAACAACCGGGTGATAGAGCGAGGGGCAATGGCACGCAACAGAGATCATAAGATGAAATCGAACCTTTAACGACACAAGTATATCTCACTTCATGTTGTGTTTCTTCCAGCCTGATAACCACAGACGTGCACACAGAGACAGAACTGCTGGACTGTGTCTGCCTTTCCTCTTTTATCACTTCTATGACCTCTAAACTCTTGTCATATCAGCCGTGTCATATTGGCCTCATAAATATCTCTACAAAAGCACTGACTCACTGCTTCACTCTCCACTGGCCTCGTTTTAAGTTATAGAAAACAGGTACAGAGGCACAAACAATTTACACAACACATGACTCAATTTTTCCATAGTTCTCTCCTCGTTTGGAATTAAAGTCACTAAGGGCTCCATTACACATTTTTGATCTGGATCAAAAGTTAAAAATTCTAAAAGAAAGTAAGGCTGCACGAAATTACAAAAAAAATAAAAATTTGCCTCGACTAAATTGCAGTATTTTGTTTTTCTACAATATATATTGCAATGTGAAAAAATACAGATTTTTCACCAGATGACTCTATTTGGAAAGAATTAATCATTCCTGAATGAGTTTGACTGCATTGAAAATACAAAATAGTTGAGAAAAATCAGATTTATTTTTTAGTTTTTACTGACATTTTTTGAATG
>OMNN01056393.1:12486-30811 GCA_900302755.1 Chromis chromis
ATTATACTGTATACTCTACTGTATATAAATCAATTAAAATATCATTATTTTATGGATATTTATTGTTATTTTCACTGTTTTTAAACATTACATTTTTAATACATTAAAAATGGTGGAAGTTTCAGATTTTCATCATTTTTAAAGGATTTTTTTTTTTCTTTTTTTTTTTTTTTTTTTTTTTTTTACAAAATACTATCATTAAAACAATTCTAATCCATTAGAATTGTGACGCATTTTCTTTTTTTTTTAAAAAGATGTATTTTTGGCCTTTTTCATGCCTTTATTAGAGAGGACAGGACAGTGGATAAAGTTAGAAACGGGAGAGAGTGAGGAAGGACATGCGGTAAATGGCCAAGGTTGGACTCGAACCCGGCACAGCCACTACGCCTCTGCATGTGGGTCATGCGACATAACCGCTAGGTTATCGGGGCACCCATGATGCACTTTCTTTGAACCCACAGATAAATGGACGATGGGGAAGATTACAAGAACTCAAACAGGTAACCACACACTATTTAAAAATATGATACTGAACTGAACATAATTAAACTACTGTGTCGTGATTACTGTAGCTAACAGGAGTGCTTCCTGACCACTGACCAAACATTTAACTCCCCATTTGAGAGCTGTACAGAACAACCAACTCCAACTTGCCTGAGGACCTGGAATCAAACAGTTTAGTGCCGTGTTAAAATGAATATTAAAATGTCTTTAATAATAGAACATAAAACTTCAAGTGCTCTCTTAATAAGTTGAGCATAAACCTGCAGAATTTCGTGAATAATTCCACACCTGCTCGCTCATAATGAAAATGTTTCAAGATTAGAAGAAGCTTTGAATCCACTCCCACCTATCCCAGATGGGATTTGGACCATCTGTCATAATAAAAACAAATAAAAAAATCCCAAAAATCTGCAACTAAAAAAAAAACAGGAAAACTATTAATGACAGCTTAAAAAAAAACATAATTTGATGACCGTCCAGGTCTCCATAGGAATTCCTTTCATGCTGGTTGATTGTGTAAAGCTCAATGTCTGATCCAACCATTCAGTATTGATGCAGCGAACCTCTTCTGTAGCAACCCCTCTCTCTGTCATGACCACAATAATTCCCCAGTTTTAATTGAGTGGTTTTAGTTCCCTTACCCCAATTATATATGCACAGATAAAATAGGAATACTTAATGAAAAACTGTCACTGGCAGACATAATCTCAGTGGTATAATTCAGGGTTATGCAGATTCATCCATTATCAGTACTTTTGCTGGTGAGTGGAATGCAAATCCTGTGACATTTCAATTTAATTTGTTGTCAAAACGCTTCAAGGTGCGTGCATCAACAGACTTATTTAAATATAATTTTTTCAATTATTTCTATTATTATTTTCTATTATTATTTCTACTAAAGGGCTGCACGGTGGCTCGGATGTTAGCATTGTCACCTCATAGCTAGAAGATCCCCAGTTCATGTCCCGGTTAGGACTACTGGGATCTATCTGTGTGGAGTTTGCATGTTCTCCCTGTGCTCCGTGGGTTTTCACCGGGTACTCCGGCTTCCTCCCACAGTCCAAAAACATGCTGAGGTTGATTATTCTAAATTGTCCGTAGGTGTGAATGAGAGTGTGCTTGGTTGTTCGTCTCTATGTGTAGCCCTGTGATAGACTAGCGACCTGTCCAGGGTGTCCCCTGCCTTCGCCCGAGTCGGCTGGGATAGGCTCCAGCCCCCCCGTGACCCTAAGCGGTGTATAGATAATGGATGGATGGATTTCTACTAAAGATGATTGTATAAGCCTGTATTTCAATGTATTGATTCTGACAGTTTGGACCTCTGAAAATATGCTCTTGTTTAGTCAGTCCTGCAAGGCTCTGACAGCATATAATATAATGCAGCATACAGTATGATGGCTGTATACAAAAGATGTGAAAGAAGTCAATCAAGACAAGACTCAGATCTGTCCTGAGGTCCTGATTTGTTGTGTTTTTGTGTCCATCTAAGAAAAACTAAATCTAGACGTAAAAGCAAAACCAAGTAACACTATAGTGGGTGCATGAGAAAGCCTGTAATAGTGATGCAGCAGCTGTGGAGGTGCATTCCAAAATTTACAAATGTTCTCGCTTTAGCTCGTCCAGAAAGGGCTCAGTGTATGTCCAATTGAAACTGATGTAAATTCAAGGTGGCCTAAATTGGCTTGAAATTGCAGTGCACTATTTTCTAACAATCCATCAAACTGATGTGTGCACCAGAAAAAGCCCCAAAGTCTAACAGAAAAGCTTCAGTCATCACCGATTAGGAGCATATTCATAGACAGTGGATACACTGTTACAGGCAAAAGGGGAAAGAAACAAAAAAAAAGATGGAGACACATCAGACTGAGAGACAGAGCAGTGGAAGGATTTAGTCGCGCGTCTCTCTTTGCTACGTAACCGGTTATTACAGCGGGGCACTGAAGGCTCGGAGGCCCCCTGACTATCATTTATCAATCATCAGAGGAGGAGGGAAAGCCCTTCCTTCCCTCTGTGAGTTTCCACTTGGAGTAGTTATGTTCCCCAGCACTAAATCACTGCCCTATAGCGAGCCGCTGACACCCGAGTGAGAGTGAACGGCGAGTGAATGAACGGCGGGAATTAGGTTGCCGTTAACTCACTGAGCTGAATCACTGACAGACAAATGAGAAAACACAGTAGTGACGGTGCTGACAAATGGAGCTACTTTCCTCTCCGAAAATTAGAGAGTATTATAGTTTGTGGATGGATGAGTGGTAAAAATAGGACTGACATTACTAAGCCCTGTTTAACTTTCAGAGGGTTCAGGAGTCCAGCATCGTGATCGGAGATCAGATTGCATGAAAGTGAATGTCAAGCAAATGTTGTCGCACTTTATCTGCTTTAGAAGTGGTTGTTTTTCTTGCAAGTTGGATCGTTTTTCTTTAGGCCAATAGGATGTGAAATGATGTAAAGGCCCAGCTCTACTTGCGTGTGAACATTTCTACTTTGAGTCATCGTATTTATTACCACAAGAACAGACCAATATTCTGTATTTAGGTTTCCAGTGTCAGTCTGGCCTCCTCAGGAAAGCTGTGAGACACTTAAAGTGAGGCACCAAACAGCAGCTCTGTGTGTGAGTGGAGGCCAATGTGAGACAAAGATAGAGACGAAGGAGGCTGCAGACTGAGAGAAGGAGACATCGCAGACAGACAGATAGAATAAAGAGAGTGGAGACAGCATGGCTGCTGATTGTCAGACTGCGTGTCAGACTCGACGCCTGCGCCTCTTAACCTCCTCCTTCTCCATCATCCCACAATCTGCCCATCAATCTCACACACACATCACTGCTTTTTGTCAGATACTGCGGATCTGGTTTTGATGTAAAAACAATGTATGTTCAGTTTGAGAAGTAATAACCTCCAAAGTTGTTTCGCCTCTATGAGTTTGTTGTTCCTAACTTAGGTTATCTTATTAGAAATAACTGGGAACTGATTTAGGGAGGGTCTGGCTTACTTACTGTGTTAAAAATATGAAGCAAAGGGCCATAAAAACATGTTTCTTAATGAAAACTGTTTTGATTTTGGTCTGGTGCGAAAGAAGTAAAAGAGATCAGATCATCTTAAATCTCTCCTATTCAAACAAGTGCCTGTTGTTTGTTGCCTGGTACATGATGCTATCTAGCTTCTGTGCTCTAACTTATACCACACGCATCTTCAAATGCTGGTGAGGAAGATGAGGAACATGGTCAAAACACACTAAAACAATGTTAATTCTTGTATATTACAACTTGAAAGCAGCGTTTATTCCCCAGGAAGCATCAGAGACGTGGCAGAGAGGGAATGTTTTTGAGTCTAATGAGGAAAGACATTTGTCAGAGAAAAACCACATGAGCCACTAGCTATTACTCAGCAGTGATGCATGAATGTGAGGTTGTTTGTCGCATGTCTTGTGCGAACGTCCTGCAAAGCCAATGTACCGTGAGTACATTCAAAAACACAGGAATTCATGGACAGAGACAAATTTACGTCAGTAACTTACGGAGAGTGCAGCGAGTGTTCCACACACACACACACACACTGTCTGTCCAGCTGTGTCAACAGGTGCACATTTATTTAGTTGTGCTTTGGTGTTTGACTTCGAGGCGGCAGTTACACAGGGACTGTGTGTAAATTTGTGCGTAAATGTGTGTTTTGGGGGCGATGGGTATAATGACTGTAATTAATGATCCTGCTCCGCTGGCAATGCGTCATGTTTTGTCACCAACTACTGCTATTTAGTCCAAATACAACCCATATAACTAATCACTTCAGCAAGCCAGCAAACTCATCAGCATGAGCAGTGTGTGTGAGAAAATTAGAACAATGTCTGTGTCTGAGATCAGCGTCTCAGTAAGTGTGCTGTGTTTATGTGTTTGTGCAGTGGTGGAAAAAGTTTCAGATCATTTGTATTACTTCCACTTAAGTAGAAGTAATACAGCGTTGTAAAAATACACCATTATAAGCAGAAGTCCTGCATGAAAAGCCTTGCCTAAGTAAAAGTACAGAAGTATTAGCAGCAAAATAATAATAATAATAATAATCTAATCTTTATTGATCCCCTTGGGGAAATCCCTTCTCTGCATTTGACCCATCCTATTCAAAATTAACCTTAACTATACATACTAGGAGCAGTGGGCTGCCATGGTGCAGCGCCCGGGGAGCAGTCAGGGGTTAAGGGCCTTGCTCAAGGGCCCACAGTGGTGGTGACTGGGACAAGCGGTCGCTCTCACTTTCCCACCTCAACCTCTTGCCAGTTCGGGGCCTTGAACCGATGACCCACTGGTTACAAGTTCGCTTCACAAACCACTAGGTTACAACACCACTAGGTTTTTTCTATATTTCTGAATAAATATTACATGAAAGCATCATCAGATTTTCACATGTCCTAAAGTAGATGAAGACATATTACACTTGGTCATTTATTTATTGAGAAAAATGATCCACTGCTGCATATATAGTTCAGCCTGACAAGCATCACCAACTCGTTTTCTGAGCTTCTCAGAAATGTCCTCTGTTCATGCCATGATCCGCTTTCAAAGTCATGTGTTGTGTAAATCAGACTTTGAAGAAACAGGTTGTCCATTGACATCGTATTGTCATTCATTGTCATTCCTGCATTACTGCAAATTCTAGAGGTTCACAGATTTTTGCCACTCAAAGGACGATATGTAGCACTAGATGACTAAATATAATATTTTTGTCTCCTTTGTTTAATTAGGTTCTCTTCATGTAGTTATTGGACATGTGTGAAAATCTGATTATGTTTTAGTTCATTTTTATGCAGAAAGAAAACTTTCAAGAACCACTGTACTTTATATACAGTTTTATATGTATTGGATTAGTTGAACATTTGTTGAAATGACAAACATGTGAGAAGTTCAGAGGGAAAATGACTATTTGATGGAGCTGTTAACAACAGAAATGTGAGCCTGACTACACATTGCTTTTAGTAGGAGGTCAGAAGTCAAAAAGGTTGAAGGCCACTTGTCTAATGTTTTACTATGTGTTGCATTATTTAAAAGCTTGTTATATCATTCATTGTGTAAAATCTTCATTTTTAAAGTAACTAAAGCTGTTTGAGAAATGTAGTGGAGTAGAAAGTAAAATATTTCCCTCTGAAATGTGGAGGAGTGAAAGTACAAAAGCATAAAATGGATATACCCAAGTACAACCTCAAAGCTGTGATTAGTACAGTACTTACAGAGCAGAGTAGCAAGTAAGAGTAAATATACTTTGTTACTTCCCACCACTGCGTTTGTGTTTGTGAGAGAATGACAGAGACTAAGATCTGGCACTGAGCTCTTGACGTCTGTCATTTTGGAGCGTCACAGCAGCCAGAAGGGAATCATGATAATCCATGTGGGATAATTCAGGACATTGAAAAAGGAAGAAAACCCAGAGAATGGAGACAACAACCCCCTGATGAAGGCTTTTATTTTTGCTGAAATGTGCCAGTGAGCCGTGTTAATAAAGAGGTTTTATTTTTCTAATTGGCAGTGCCTAGGAGGTCTTACAGATCCAATAATGAACATTTATTTTTTGTTGTTCTTCGGGGAGAAATTTGCTCTGGACACATTACTGCTGCCTGAAATCAATGCAGCCACAAAGCAGTACAACACAATGTAAATAACACAATGTAATACAATACACATCAGTTGGGACACAAATTTTGAAATACGGGTTGTGGCTTTTTGTGGGTAAATTATTTCACACTGATTTATGCTCCTGTGTGAGATTGCCTTTCACAAGTGGAGTTTTTCGGTCCAAGGAAAACAGAAGTTTTGCTCTTGTGTTTTGGTTAGAAGTGTGAAATTCCACCGCAGCTTTTTACTGCACCATATACTGCTATATATCTGAACTGATTAAGTTGTCCTGTTTGTCATAGCACACAAGAAGAACCATGAATGTAGTCAAGGTTCACATTATAACCACATTTTATTCGGGGCCATATGATGTTGGGTTTGTGATTCTGGTTTTGTAGCCGCAAAGAAAATATATTGAAAACAGAGAAGTGTGAAAATTAGTTTGAAGATGAATGTGGGTCTGGTTGTTTATGTGTATATGGACTATATATTTAGCGGTAGAAGTATTTTGCATTCACCATCTCTACAAGCACACACTTGCTCACACACAGATCCAAAGGGGATGCGATGAATGTGTCTCTGCTCTCCAGAGAGATTCACACTCAGATATGTTCTCTGAGGACACAGCAAGCTGTCACATAACTGGCTTCAAGCTGTTCGTGGTGTAGATAAGAAATTTAAAAAAAATGTTTGCATTGCTGGGGAAAAATAAAATTGATTTAAAACTATCCTCAAACTTCAAAGTCAATCTAACAAGCGCTGAGCAATAATATCTGATTATAAAAGCCTCCAAGTTGCAGGAACAAGCTACAGGGATGCAGCAGACTTTGCGCTTGTGTGGCAATCGTCTGTATTTTTGAAATGAGAAAAAGGTTAAAAATGCAAACTTAGTGTCCCTGAGATGAATCAGATAGAAAAGTAATAAGATTGATTCTAAAATTACATCCACAAGCCACCCACTCTGACAAAGAAAAGCCGAATACATTTTCATTACTTGAAGAGCAGAAGCCTTTGATTCACTTCAACTCCTACCTTCAAACTTGTTTCAAATGTTTAATATCTGAAACCATCTTATCTTTGTATATCTGCTGTGATGCATGTGAATAATTAAAACACTTTAAAGGACAGGGTCAGTGTTTCCATCTGATGTCTGCAGCTTTAGGCTACAAAAATGTTTTTCTGAGCGATTTTATGGTTGAATATTGAATTTAATTAGCAGAGCTGTGTAGCTGTGTATGTGCACATCTGTCAAAACTAAAGGATGTTATTATTGTTTACTAAAAAACAGTGTTTATCTGTGGAGTATGTAAATTATGCTAAATTGTGGACTCCACATACGGCCTTCAACAAGTGTAGTACATCCCCCAAATGATCCGTTCTTGCTCAGTCCCTCAGCTATGATTCATTATCCTTCATAAGCCAGCCCCGAGGTTTTTGTTTTTTTTTGCAAGTCACACCAGCTACTGCATCTCAGCAGTCCTCTCTCTGCAGCAGAGTCTCGATCGGTGTGTCCTTGCTGTCTTTAGAGGCCAGTCATGGCAGGACACATGCCCAATCGTTGACATGCCTGGACAAAGGAGGCCTCTCCAGCTGAATCCCTGTGTGAAGTGGAGGTCATTAGTGTTGCTTGTAACCAGATCTCTGTGTTTGGCTGGTGAGGAGTGACAGACAGCAAGATGACCAGTGATCCCAGAAAAGAATGAAGGGAGGGGAGAGACTAGGAATTAAGTTTGTACCTGGGGAACACTGCAACGTCTTCTTTTTGTTTCTCTGAGGTTCAAGAAGCAATAGTTTAATGCCATTTAGTTGACAGGAATTTTGAGAACAGACAGGAGAACTTACATGACATATAGTAACCAAATCATGACATCAAACTATTATTATTATTATAAAAGGTCAATTCTTTCATATTTGACGAAAAAAAAGGCACTCTCTCAACACAATAACACAGAAAATACACTCACATACAAAGAAAACATCATCTTCCTACTGCATACATAACTGGAACTGGAACTGAATGTATAATTTATTTCTTGTTTAAATTATGTAGTTAAATATATACGTTATAAATAGTTAAAAGAAGTTGGGAGCAGGCTTGAAGCTAAAAGACACACAGCTCTGGGAGTTTGGGACTACGCAGGTTTTAATGACATGAGGTGGGAGATCCCCAAATCTTCTTCTTCACTGCAAAGAGTCAGTGAAGTTCTCATCAGTGGAAACCACACTTATTATTTTCAAGTTTGAAAATAATAGTAAGTCATCTGTACCGCTTCATCCGCAGAGTTTCATTCAAGTCAGTCAGACTAGCAAAATGAGCCTGTACTTGCAAAATTTGCATTCAAGACCTCAGTATTTTTACAATCCTTGCTTATTGATGCCATTATTGACTAATTACTTAGTTCATGATTAGTTTATTCATTGTTTCAGCATTCCGTTCTCTTCATCCGGCTCTGATGTCAACCTCGACTTTTCTTTCCACCTCTCTCTCCATTTAAAGCGTCACAATACAAGTGCGTATAGAGCAGCAATACATCACTGGCAGCTGCTGCTGTGTGAACAAATGTAATCAGTTAAAGATGAAGCCTATTACAAGACATAATGTGGCTGGAATGAGGCCCTCTGCACATAAACAGCCTCCACTGTTGTTCTGCGTCTCAGTGCATGCAGCTCACTTCGCTAGCACTTTATTTTCTGACACATTACCACATTAGAGACACACACATTAAAAACTGCACGCACAAAACACACACACACACACACACACACACACACACACACACACACACACACTGGCACACTTTAACAGGAGAGCTGTAAAAGGATGGACTGTCAAGACACTGCCAGGTGAAAAGTGTGATGATGGGTTGTTGGCAGCAGCTGCTGGCTGAGTACCAGCACTCCATGTAAAGCCATGTAAGCCCTCCAGGTGTGTGTATATAGTTAGTGCACGTGTCTATGTGTATGTGTGTACGTGTGTGTGAAGCTACTGTATATATTGTACAGGTTCTCCATCTCCATACTGGAAAATGCCAGTCAGCAGTTTAGCCACCGTGGGAGAGCACAAGGGAACGTTTAACCAACATACTTCAGCTCTAACTCTCTTTTCATTAACACACCTAAAGACACACACACACACACACACACACACACACACACAAGCCCATCACATTCTACACGATGCTGCCACACTTCAAACAACACACCTACACTACAAATGTCAGCTGAACTGTTTCTCCGGTAAAGTTTCTGTTTAAAGGAGCTGGGATCTGGATGTGGATGAGACAGTTTGTACTCCCTTTACTGTTGAGCCAGCGTTTTGAAAAGCCGGAAGTCATCAGTGGAAAAGGGCTCCGCATCAATCTGGAAGGGCGTGTGAAGACGATAGAAGTGGAGCGGTGGTCGACCTGCGTGTGGAGCCGGCAGAGCTGTTCATCGATAAATCTCCAAACTCTCATGGCTCTGAGGTGCAAACACAGCACAGTGTTTTAGAGGTAAAGAAAATCAAAGGCAAGGCAATGTTTCTGAAAATAAAACAGAAATAGTGAGTAAAAATAAATGAAAGCAAAAAGCACTCTACCTTTCTATGAACAACTATTAACTATTTAACACAAGCATTGATTCCTGGACCCATTTGAGGGCAGCACAGGTGCCAAACTTATTAACTCTTTACATTTATTTTTTATCCAAAGCTTCAAAAAGAAGTCTAACATCTCTGCGAGGAGCTACTCGGGCATGTTTCACCATTACTGATACAGCATTTTGACAAATACGTCCATTAAAGTCTTTTTTCTAACACTTTGGCTGACAGATGAAAAACAATTGGGATCTTTTTTCGAACAACTTTAGTTTCTTTATGATGGACAAGCTCGATTTCGATGGGCTCCTACACCACTGACCTGCATGGTGAAGGGCTCCAAACAGTGTAGTTTTAATGAGCTGTCTGTCTCGGAGTCCATTTGGATTTAATAAGCTCATCAATCTTTATCTGCTCTCCTCCAGGCACAGCCAAATCAAAAAACGAATGTGGTTCCCATCTTTCACCTTACAGTCAGACACTCCTATTGATAAATTGTCTAAATGAAGTCCAGAGAAGAAACTGTTTACTTCTCTTTTTTGTTTGTATCTTTTCAGCCTCAAGGCTTTCTGGTTGAAATGTTTTTTGAGACAGGTAATGTCTGAATGGTGGAAAATGAAAGAAATGATGATAGAGTTAGAGGGTGATGATGAGAGATGAAGTGGAGAAAATGGAGAAAATTGCATCACCTTTGCTGGCTGATGCAACGGCTGAAAACTTAAGGCGACGACACCTTTAATCTCTGTCTATGAACGTCTGCTTGGCCATTTTCTCAGTTAGCGGCAAATAATGAATATTCAAACTGTGTTTGACAGCACCTGTCATTCAAGCATCTCAATGATCGCCTCTGGAAGTTCTCTCTGCACCCATCCATCCTGTGTTAGCACAACTAAAACTCATTTTCCAAACACAGAAGTGCCAGTGAGGCAAACTTTCCCATTTTGGCTTCACAAGCACTTCTTCACTTCAGTACTTCATTGCCTAAACCGTCACTTTGAATTTCTGCTTCATCTCTCAACAAACTTTTACCAACTACAGTAAATTCTCAAATAGTTGCAAGCAGTTTTCAAATATTTACCTGAATGACAGCAAGAGCCAGGATTTTATTTGAAGAACACTAGCACTAGAGGCCATTTTCATTCCTAACTTGTCCTCAAAGCATCCTCAGGATTCATTAGTTGTCTTGATAAATTCGGTATATTATATTTCATCAAAAGAGCAACACAAATATGTTTTTATTTACTGATAAACTACTTTAATTCCTCATTAATCTTTGCCTTTTTCTTTTAGTTTTTCTTGATTAATGTTAAATGTTGCCAAAGTATGCAACAGCAATCAGTTACAATTATGATCCTATACAACTAAACAGCATTCTCGTTTTAAAGGAAACGTATTTCCCTCCTGGAAGGTAAGACTGGGACGTAGGAAGAAACACTTCCAGGTTGAAAGAATCTCAAAGTCCACGTTCGGGTAATGTAGATGGAAGCCTGCAGCAGAAGCGTACAGGACAATTATTCTTAAACTTAAGTTTTCATCAGCTGTTTGGTTAAGTTTAGACACCAAAACTACTTGGTTAGGTTTCGGAAAATAACCCAATGGTTTGGGTTAAAAAACATTCTTTCACATATGACTTGTTGACCGGTAAGGAGTGACAGCAAAGTCACACAATAACTGGCAAAGATACACAGTGAGCAACAACATCAAAAGCACTGACAAGTGAAGAGATCATCTAGTTACAATGCAATATTCTGCTGGGAGACCTTGGGTCCTGGCATTCATGTGGATGTTACTTTGACACATACCACCTACTTAAACATTGTTCCAGACACCAGCACCCCGCCGCAGGACAAGGCTACACCACAAAAACTGCTTAGGAATGGCTTGAGGAACACGACAAAGAGCCCAAGGCACTGACCCAGCCTCAAGGCTCATCTGATCCTAATCTGATCGAGCATCCGTATGCAGTGGAACCAGCCAGATCCACAGAGGCTCCAGAGCATCTGCTGCCAGCCTCTGGTACCAGACACCACAGGACTCCCATGTGCCATGGTCCAATGGATCAGAGCTTTTTTGATTTACACAATATTAGTCAGGTGGTTTAAATGTTGGATGATACATCACATCCGAAAATATGTTCCCCTGAAAACATAACTGGGAATGCAGTTTAGTTGTAGAGGAACATCATTTTAAGGAGACAGGGCTGACTACAGAAACATGTTTTTAATGAACGGGACCCCATTTTGTGCACAAGAGCACATGCAAGCATATGATTTCTCAATAGTGATACAGAGAGAAAGAAATAAGAGGTACAAGAAATGTACTATTTTACCAGAGAAGGAAAAAACAAAGTCTGTTAGCTCTCATGAAATACAAGCAGTCCTTCAATTAATTCAACACATTTGTTAGGCCTCAAGTATAGGTTATTCATATGGGGAAGAAGCTTAAAAGCATTCATTTTATTAGCAATAAGACAAAGGTATTTAAAAAGCATTTATTTACTGACTTTACAATACATCCAGTTCAGAAGAAAAAAACTAAAGAAAAGCAATTTAGTGAGAGCTGCACTTGAGAATGCCATACCTGGCTAAATGTGTGTTAAGATTAAACACAAATGTTGTACTTGAGTGAAGTATCTTTAACTCCACAAACCAACTTCTCATGTGTCAAGCCTCTCCTGGTTCCTAGCAAACGCTGAACCGCAGCAGCAACCTGACCCCTCTTTTGTCGCTTGGGGTAAAGTGGTAGCCGTTGACAGATCTGACATTTAGCTGGACAACAGGAGGAAGAGGGGGGAAGGCTGTGGAGCAGCAATTTAGTTCTGATTTCTCAGCCTTCAAAAATGACACTGTTCCAAGTGCAGGTGTGTAGTAATCATTCAAGGAGAGGAAATATTTTTCTTTTCTAAATCTAACACACCCAGCACTTAGCTTGGAGAGAAAAAAATCCAAGCTGCAGTGGAGGGATTTTTCTTTCAGGAGATGATGAGGAATCTCACTAAGTTGTGATTAATGGACATCAGATCTTTTGTTTTTCAACATGCATCTAAAATGTCTGATACATTTGATACGTAATGCTGTCGCAGGTTAGTATTACATCAACTTGTGAGTCACTTTTTCTTGCAAAAGGTAGCACGTAGAAACATAATCTTTAGTGTGACCTTAGCTATCATCGCACCTTATTATATATCCGTGCTGATACAGTCAGTGATGGCCAACTACACCTTGAACCTTAAACGAGCTGCCAAGTTATATACGGCCCGTTTTAGGTTTCCTAATTGATGACTTGACGTATTTACTATCCCCGCATGTCATGGCTGGTTCGAAGTCTTTCACTAAGTCCGTGTTGGGAGTGATTAAGTAGCCCTCTTCACTTTCAGGGTCTCAAATCACTGGCAGATGAAAATCTCCTATCTAAAAGAAGCCAGCTTTCTGGGACTCGTACAAAGCAGATGTTTTCCGATTGATGGCAGAAGAAATCACGCGGTGGATTATAAATGGATATGAATGGGCCAACAAGCATGAAGCTACTGAGCTAAATCATGTCAATTTTCAACAGTAATATAAAAATAGTTTCAGTTACTGTGAAATTGTATGATTTTCATACTGCAGCGAGGCTATCTTTTGAAGTCCTGTTCCGCTGTCTTGAGCTCCTTTCACTCGAGGGGAGTGAATGACTGCCAGGCCGTGACAAAGCCAGATCTTTTTTCCAAACAAAGTGGCCACTTTGGCCAGGAATTTGACATGAGTGATAACCCCATCACTCTCTCCCAACAATCTCCCTATTCAGGAGACCTGAGCCATGGACACATGGGTTGGTGTTATTAGCCCCACAGCTACACAGGGTTAATGATGCCAACCAGTGAGGCAGTAAACATCACAGAGGGAGAGGGAGCCGCTATTATGAAGGTCAGAGACACTGCAGGGACACCAGCAACATTTGGTGTCATTTAGATTTTACCGATTCTAATTTCAATTCTTATTGTTGATGTTCTTATGGATTCCTGCTTTCAGTTCTTGGGTTATTACTTTAGCAGGAAAATAAATCAAAATATTTTAACCGAAACCTGTCGACCACACCCAACTCACTACTGCTACCACTTCCTGGATCACCTCCCCTGTCTACTTGCTTTGAATACAGTATATAGTATGTACCAGTTCTTCATCTTCCTGTTTGCCAGATTGTTTAGTATGTTTGTCCAGCTCTCCAGCTGTGTTTTTTCCTGCTCATTAACCTGTTTGACCACAATCTCTGCTTTGCCCTCTGCTTGTTTGCCAGCCTGCCTCTGGGCTTCCATTTTTTTTAAAATTCTTTTATAAACCACATTAAAGCTGTTCCTGCCTCTCATTTTTTGTCTGCATTTGGGTTCTCCTCCCTGCTGTCCTGCCACAACCATAATGAATAAACATTATTTAGTCATTTAGTCTAACATTATTAGTACAGAATTTTGTAATTTGAAGTTTGCAGTATTGTTTTTATGAAATGTGACTCCCCACTTTGTATACATCAATCCATCCATTATCTATACACCGCTTAATCCTCTAGGGTCGCGGGGAGGCTTGGGCCTATTCCAGCCGACTCGGATGAAGGCAGGGGACACCCTGGACAGGACCCCAGTCTATCACAGGGCTACACATAGAGACAAACAACCAAGCACACTCTCATTCACACCTACAGACAATAATCAATTAACCTCAACATGTTTTTGGACTGGGAGGAAGCCGGAGTACCCAGTGAAAACCCACGGAGCACAGGGACAACATGCAAACTCCACACAGAAAGAAAGGCATCCTAACCGGGACGCAAACCAGGGATCTTCTAGCTGTGAGGCGATGGTGCTAACAACCGAGCCACCGTGCAGACCCACTTTGTATCATAAAACAGAATATCACCACATCATGACAAATGTATCAGCTGTATTTCATACTTCATTACTACTTTTATGTGGCTTAAAGTTAACCTCTTTTTCCACTCACCCCTTCACCACTCACAGCAGCTCAAGCACACCAGCTCACCTATAGCTCTTTTTCAATATGAAACTACTCTACACAATGGTAAGTTGTAATATTGGAGTAACTCAGTCGTTTGAACTGGAAGAAGAATAATGACACAGAAAGCTC
Source organism: Chromis chromis (assembly GCA_900302755.1). NCBI lineage: Eukaryota > Metazoa > Chordata > Actinopteri > Pomacentridae > Chromis > Chromis chromis. The sequence continues at coordinate 27,281 of OMNN01056393.1, forward strand.
CACCCTGCAAGTTGACAGTATAAGTTTATGTTTTTGAAACTGTCATTGGTATGCTGCAGTTTCACAGTGGAAAAGTTCAATCATGGTGTTGACTGCTCATCTCCCTCATGATGTGTTTTCCAGGATGTAAAAAAACACCATATGGATGTGTTAACAAGGTTAAAAAATTGATTTTCACTGGAGGGGATCTTTAATTAATCCAGGCTAAAATATTGATATCGTGCTAAAAGACTCCTGATAGTTCTCCTCCAGCTAATTTGGTTCTTCATTTTGGTTTGTTAATGCTGGATGAAGTTATCTTGTCGTTGCACTTGAAATGAATGAAAAAAGGAGTAGAGAGTTGCAACCATGAGCAGTATGCACTCGAAAGACTGAGTATCGAGCATGGTGTTGCACTTATGTAAAGTAGGTGTGGGGGGGACCCTCCCAAAATGCGCTTGGGCAATACATTTATGGTCTCATTTTATATGTTACTCGGTTTCCCGTTGTGCTACAGAGTTTCCACACTTTCATCACTGTTAAATTAGATATTACCGGTGAAAGTGGTCGGACTAAGTGGTGCATTAGCCGGATGAGATTCTCCCAACAGACATGCAAAAGACGTATATGTGGTGATCATAACCCTGCTATTAAAATAAAACTTTTTCTAAAATCATTCAAAAAGTAGATTTAAATGCATTAACAGATGATAGTGCACACAGCTGGGAGCGCATTCATCTATCCGGGTGCCGAGCTGAAGCATGAATAATACAGAGAAACTGTCACCCAGTGTGCTGGCTGATGATAGCTTTAAATGCATAAACAATTTTGAGCAAGTGCAGTTTATTATTTAGTGCTCAAATGATAAATTCCCATTTTAATATCAGACTAAATGCCTTATGTTCCGGCTCCATTGGTTCAGAATCTTTGACAGTACATTGTTTCACATCCTGTCATGAAAAAGTGCAGGTAATTAAGATAATTATATCAACACATCCCACCCCAAAGCAGCTATTGTAATGAAATCCCAACAATAGTTTGTGGAAAAAAATGTAAATAGAACCACTCTCCCATCAGACAACAATTGCTATCAAAGTGTTGCTGAGCCATTCTTTTAATTCCAAACTTTATATCTTGGTATTTAAAACCTAAATTCTGAATTAATAGAGCTTGTGAGCCCATTTGTAGTGCAAATCCAATTTCTGGCAACACTCTGAAGTCCATTAAAGTTAGTTTTACTGCCAACTGTCGAGCCCACCAGCAGTTTTTTAATGATCACAATCTAGGATTTTGTCCTCATTGTCAGTCCTCTTCCCTCCATCCATTTCACTGGCAACTCTGTCTACTGACATTCCCTCAAATGGTAGCTGGCCCTAATACTGTGAATGCCAAAAGTATCGGAATGGCGAGACACTTAAGCGCTGGGCTGATAACCAGTCATTATGGAAATGATTGTCTGAGCAAATGCATGGCCTGGGATTCACGGCTCATCTCACTTTCTCAGGCTACATTTACTGATTTTCTCCAAATTATTCTCTCATAGGATGTTTAGAAATGAGGAGGGGAGGGCCGCCATTAAGTCTCTGTGCGATCTGTTGTTTCAAAGTTGCAATGACAATCAGCAAATTAAAAAAAAAAAAAAAAGTGAAATCATTTTTAAAAAAAGGATTGCTTCATGTTGCGATAAGGCTTTAGTGAGTTGTCGGACGTTGATGATTCACAGACAAAACGAACATTATAAAACCTTGGAATTGTTTTTCATTTTCCTAAGGCGAGTCTCTTCTGATATGATTGACGTTGGATACAATTTTCCCAAACAAATTAAAAGGTTGGATATGCATGCAAACTCATTTCGCCTTACTGAAATGAGACTGCTTATGACATTAAGCTGTTTGCTTTCGCATCTTTCATTTTCTCTCGAACTTACAACCTCCATTTAAAGGCACAACCTTCATGATTCAAATGGGGTAAACCATTTCAAGACACCAACAGTCGCAGCAACAACAATTCCTCACTTTGCACATACTTGTGGAATCAGTCCACTGTTTTCGCCTTAAGACTTCAACTAATAGTTTCCAAGCTTTTTGCTAAAAGCAGAATGGAAGTTCAGGGTTTAATACACCAGCAGGGGTTGTAAGAAACAGACACTCAGGGTGTCTTGAAGCTAGTAACAGATAACTGGACCAAAATGTGGAAACCAACATAAAAAACATGGTGAAAGTCAGTTTCTAAACACACACAGGATAGCAGGGAAGCAGGTAATCAGACAGGCAGCAGGATGGTAGCAGCGGGTAACGAAACACAAAACTGATCACAGGCAGGTAGCAGAAAAACACACACAGCTAATAGAAATGGTTTAAGAGCTACAACTGCTAGGAAACACAGACAATGTGGCAAAGTGGTACTGAAAAGTGAATCAACTGAGGTTGATGAGGGAATAATGCTTCGTTTCCACATAGCTCTGTGTTTGTATATGGATCAAACAGAACTCCACTTATTCCTATAAGAACCTCCGTGATCTCTGATGTGTTTGCAAATTCCTCCTTCTATTTTTCCTCCTTTGTCTTTCTATCTGAAACTATTTTTAAAATGTTGTGAGTATTTAATCTTGTGTTTTGTATTATTTAATTGATCAACCAGGACCCTGAAACATAATATTTATTGTAATAGCTAAATAAATTCAGCTCCACTTGTCCATTTGTGTGTTGCCTTTGCTTTTAGATTGCTTTTTACAGGTTGGGTTATTAAGCCATTTTTTATTTATGGACATATTCTTCCAAAGTATAGTTTTCATTTTTTAAATTAATGATCACTTTCAAAGTAACTTTGTGTCTTTTTCCCTGTTTGTAGAACCAAATTACATATTATTTATCAGAAAAACGAAACTTAATTGTTTGCAAATTACAGGCCTGTAAAATAAAGAGCTTCATGATACTTTACATGAATAATAATGCATTTTTTTCAACTTGTTTTCTTGCATAATTATTTGTAATGAATTCAGGTGCGCCTGCTAACTTGTTGATGAAGTCTCTGATTGTGGATTGCCACCAGGTGGTGTGTGTAATAAAGTGAACCGTCTGTCGTGGCGTCTCACAGATCAGTCATGCTGATTCTGGAGGGGAACCAGCAGAGGACATTGACAGACAGAGTGTGTTTACCTGGATGTCTGAACAACATGAGTGAGTCTGAGAGCGTGTTTCTATTGAGCACGTTCAACCAATCCCCCCATCAGGCAACACACACCTGCTCACATGTACATGCCACAGATGAATTGTTATGACTTTGCTAATGTGCGAAGGTTCTCAGTATATGTGTCACACTCTACATGTGTTGTGAACTCCGGGTGGGATTGTGTTCACCAGTTGGCCAAACACACACACACACACACACACACACACACACACACACACACACACACACACACACACACACACACACACACACACATACACACATGACTGCAGCAGGTTATAAGTGAAGCACCGGAGCAGAGTGAAAACACAATTTCTTCAGCGAATCGATGGAGTGTGAGTCAGAGTGCACAAACCGTCT
>OMNN01056398.1:0-18280 GCA_900302755.1 Chromis chromis
GCTGTTTCCATGCTTAGTCTGAAGGCTAGGCTAGGCTAGGCTAGGTTAATCACCTTGTGGCTCCAGCTCCATGCTTAATGTACAGCAATGAGATTGGTATTAATCTTATCACTGTAAAGAAACAAATAAAATGAGTGTATTGTCCTAAATATTTTAACTACTGCTTTAAGAAACAGTGCTCGTGTGTAATTGATCAGAAATTGGCAGGGCCTATTTGAACTTAATGGAATGGACGTCAAACATTAACACGGTCCGGCAGGCAGCTGACCAAGTTAAGGCCTCGTTTGGCCAGGTCTGATTGAGTTTCCATTTTGCTGGCCCCTGCTGTGCGTGCACTTCAGGAGAGAGAGCGAGGCTCCGAGACACGTCTTACTTCCATTTGATCACTAATGAAATTGCCGGTGGAATTTCTCCGCCTCTCCCTCCCCGCCCTCCAGCTACATCAGCCGGACGTCCGTTTGATGTGAGCCTGCCTTGTAACTGTATCTGCTCTGGATTTGTATCAGACCTCCATTCTCACTCTGCTAGTAACTGGATGCATGTAGTTAGCCAGGACTGTAGTCCATCCACACCGGCCATCAATCTTATTAAGGAGCTCAGTTGTTACAGAGCAGAACTGGTGTGACTGTCATCATTTCACATCATGGTATTTTAACAGACAGTCAAGACAGTATATTTAGCCTCTGGAGTGTATGTATGATCAAGGGGTAAAGTGTGTACTAGCTTGGTTTGTTTGTATATAGTATATGGTTTGGTGTATAGTATAGTCTCACATGTCTGACCCTCCCAACAGTGGGAGGTACAGATGATGTCATTCACATTTAAATGGCATGTTAATCTGCACATACATGCTGGAGCTTGTTTTTACTGGAGGTTATTCAAACTTCTTGAATGGTTTTGGCTCGTTCCCCTGTCCACGTGTATGTCTAATGCACACGGTGTTGCCGTGATACTTATTTTGTGCTACTGTCAGGCATCGTTCTACATGTCGTTCCTTACTTGTTCAAGCAGGTAAAGTACAAGGGCTTGGCTTACTTGTACAAGAAATAAGTCAAGGTCAGACTCCCTGATCTGCCTCAATGCATCAATTATACAAATGTGGGTAAGGATACGCTCTTTGAAGTAGTCTCCCCCTTGAGGCACGGTGTTTCAATCAGGCAGTGTACGTGATGCAAGTAGTTTTGTGAAAAAGAACTTGCACCTTCACACACCTGGCCAGTTGTTACGTAAAGTGGATGTAATGATGGAAATTGAGGCGTTGTCTAGCAATTGATGTACCTTTCACAAACCAATCCAACACCATACAGTCTCTTACTATACAACTCTTTATGAAGGAGGGAAACTCTGCCTGTTGTCTTTCTCTAAATCCGCAGTTGCAGTCCAGGTTTTTTCTAGGATGTTTGGATTCCTGAAACATGAGCGAATGCTGTCTTTTGCAAGCAACCATGTCTGTACTTAGATGCTGGAAAACATGCAGTAACAACAGATAACAAAAGACTACCTAGAGCATGTTGGTTTTAACCTGGTATTCATAGGTGTCTATATCTACCATGTGGGCCAAGACTGATGCATTAACTTTTCTCATTTCATAGTTGTTTCTGATTGTTCCTGCAGTTTTTGCTGATGAGAAAAGTAGAACTAAGCTTCATGTGCGGGGGACCGTGTGGTGGTTGATATGAGAAAGAGGCAGGTTCATTTGTGTACTTAACTCATGTACTGTACGTCTGTCCTCCTCCATCTCTCCCCTCCTCTGCCTGAGTCTGCAGTTAGCTATGTTTTGGATGCACACACGCTCTCAGAGCCAAAGGCTAATGCAGGCTGCCATGGTTAGCCACACCTGATACGGAGCTTGTCAGAGCTGTTGCTAGGAGACGGCTGCATAGGCCTCTAGTAAACAATTATCTTCCCTCTCCATGGCTCCCTCCCCCATCCCATCCTCTTCTGGTCCCAGGGCTGCTGCGTGGAAAAGCACTCCCAACCAGTCTCACCTGTGATTCAGCTCAGCTCTGTATTGATTATGCAATTAGCCAGTCAGGCTGAGCTGCCAAGGTGAAATGACGGCCCTTTGTAAGAGCTCCCTCCGACTGGTGCTTGGAGTCTCCTGTTTGTATTTTAGACTTGCCTTGACTTTGTATGTTCTACAGAGATCCAGTTTTCTTAGTAAATGTATCATTTTAACAGCAGACAACACTAAAAAGAATTATCTTCATATCATTGGCAGATTCAGTAAATATTAGGGCTGTTCTGAATAGTAGTTGCCGTCCTTCAAATATTCGGGTCCAATTAATGATTAACGCATTAACGCAGCTACCGGTAGCAGTGGGCGAATATCGAATATCAAAATTACTATTCGAATACCACCACAACGAACGAATATTCGGATATTCTGGACCAGCCCTAGTAAATATCTTTTTGATTTATGACAAACAAATCTGTAAAATGTTAAATATAAATTAAAACCAGTGTCTATCAGGCTGCACGGAAGCATCCCCTGTTTTCACATGTCATTTTTAATTTATCATGATAGAATGTTTGCTTTCTTCCTGATCATTTTTAATAACTTTTTAAAAAAAAATAAAGACCAGCAGAAAAAAGGTTTTAAAAGGAGGTTTGTGGACGAGGGTGAGGAGACTCATGCAGCATGCTTGTTTATGCCACCAAACATTGTGTTGTAATTATGAGCTTTCACTGTGGTTTGCATCAGATGCATTTGCTATGGTTTTCTCACCCAGGCCTTAACAGCACAGCCACCTCAAGTGTTTGGTCCCTGCTGGTTTCAAGCATCTGGGACACTTTGGTATTGTAGCTCCTTATAACACGTTTAATTAAAAACTGTAGCCAATGCTGCAGCCTTTAGTAGCATTAAGTTTGCAGAGCTGCCTTTGGACTGTGCTTTCTCTGTCATGTGCAACTACATCGTATGGGATAGTTAAGATGAACTGGGAGAAAAGAGTGAGACTTTATGGTTTCTTGAAGACGTTACACCAGTGTGTGAAAGTACATGTCCTCAATGCAGAGTCATAGGCACAGTCTGAGAAAAGGTGCCTATACCCAACATCCAGCAAGAGGTTGGCAAGGACTGTGTCTGTAGAATTGGAATTGAAGCCAACCCTGAAGTTTCATGACTTTATTGTACGGTTCATTTCCGTCCTGCAGTGCATACATAAGGCCTGTCTTGGAGCCATGTTTGATGCTTTTTATTTTTTATGGCCCCACTTAAGCAACAGGGATACTGTGCTGTACTATCCCTCATAGTGAAGGGCTTCAGTGATGCTGATGTGACAGTTTGTGTGCTCTCAGAGTAACATCACTGACTAGATAATATGTCTATTCCACTCGTCCTCTACGTTTACAGATCTGCGATTAACACATTAAATCTCTGAACTAATTCCACCTACAAATCAGTCCATAGTACACTTGTACCTGCAAATCCAGTATCAACGTATCAATGTTTTATATCAGTTTTAAGGAGTTTTACAATGAAGCTCAGTATATTTATAATCTATCAGGAATAAAACATAGTTTATCTAGTTTAGCTTTTGCTATTATACATGTTATCTCATGCAGCACACACATGGATTGTAATTTATCCACATGGAGTTTATAGCTTATAGTGCTAGTCATGTAAGGTAATAAAAATATGCACATTTTAATAACTTCACAAATTTAATAAAACAATTTTACCCAACATTTACAATAATTTGGTTCTGTGTATAATTTCTGACTCAGACTGAGAGCTGAATCTGAAATTTAAAGTGCAGATTTGACTTAACAATCAGCCAGCTCGTGTATATTACCTCCTGCCATTAGTCTAAGAAGAAAATCATCATCGCTTCACCTCTTTGCTCTGGTTGCTTCCCAGCAGACACTGCACATTTTATGTTGTGTAAGTCTTATGTGCTATTGCCCGTCATCACAAGTCAAACAGACGTGTGTTGTTGCCTTTGCTCATTAACAAAGATGCAGTGTTGACTGTGGTCTGGACAGCTGCCCTGTGGATGCCCATGTCATTACCATCGGACTACGTTCTTAATATTAAATGGATGTGTGTTAATGTTGGGGAGGAGGGAGCCGGGATTTCCTCTGAGAACGCTTTGTTTTGTTCATTCTGTGATTTCACACAAGGTACAGAGTGTACAAGTAGGAAATAACAGCTTCTCCATAATTATTTAACGGCTGTTTTCTTCCTCAGTGCCTCAGGGAGGGAATGATGTTTTAATTTGTTTTAAAAAAACAGTTTCGGTTGGGATCAGGGAATCAGTTGTGTTGTTGAGGTCAAGCTTCATTACTTGTTAGAGGTAGTTTCATGGCAACACTGAATTAAATCATTTTAGCTTTTTATTATTTAGACTTTCTGTGGCGTGTTGGCTGTTCCACTGGCTTTCTACTAAATTTGGACATTTTTCTGTCTGAGCCAAAATGCACCAGCGTCCCTCTTGCACTGTCCTCCTTACCTAGATAAACTGTGAAGCAGCTCAGACCAAAATATATCTCAAATTTCATTCATATCAACAGTTGTTTAAAGGTGAGGTGTTGCAGATTCTGGCTTTCATGAAGGATACAGGTTTAGTAGAATACATTAAAAAACATTGTGTAAAGCTTTCTGTGTCTGCTGATGGAGATAAACTGCCTCCAGTGTCACTGGTGTTCAACAGACTCTTTAGTTTGAAGCACAGTGAGACCTTTAGGATCTCTAACCGGTCGGTCATGATGACGGTCAGAGTGGCTGAACGGTAGTGATGATGGTGAATTGATTATTGTGAAAATTATTTTCTTGATTAATTTTTTGGTTTAAAAAAGGGTGAAAAATTGTTTCCCAAAGCCAAATATGACTTCCTGAGATGTCTTGTTTTGGCCACAACCAAAAGATATTCAGGTTACTGTAATAGTAGAGGAAAAAACTAAACATATTCACATTTAAGAATCTGGAATCGGAGAGTTTAGATTTTTATTTTCTTTAAACATTGCTCACTAATTGAATAATCGATGATCAAAATAGTTGACCACTAATCGATGAATCATTGCAGCTGTACTACCTAAACACACTAGTCATGACGTGCCTCTTTCTAAAAGGAGCCACCATGGCTGGGTGCGTGCTGCCACCTTGTCTGCCAAACCAGAATGGACGAGACACATCCTGTCGCCACAATGTATGGAAATACACTCATTATTCTTGCTCAGGTTGGTGCCTTGGAGTAAACCACAGTTTGCGTAAACCACTGCACTGTGTGAATGGCCAGTCATGGGCCAAGCAGCTTTATCATTTTTGAATGTGTAAGCCACCATTCAAATCGGTTATAGGCTTTCATGGAGACATTTCCAACAGGATCAGGAGTACCTTATGTACAGATGATGCCATGTGGGCAGACACATGAAATTACACAGGCTTGTGTGTTTTTCATAGTAGATGTCCAGTATGTTCTATTATTTTATGAAATTTAGGACTATAATGGTTTGAATTGTTGATTTGCTGTGGATTTTGCAGTCGAGCCCACTATGTGACTTAGTAAATGAGGTGAGCACATTCCTGCTTTTAAAGAGAATGGAGATGAAAACATGCATGTAATGTTGATAATTGGAGGACTTGTATATGTGCTGTGTGCTACAGGCATGAGTCCGTTTTGTTGTAATGTTGCAGGTATTCCTGTGGGTGTATCTTTAAGCAGTTGAGGCCTGAGTGGCCTCTAGTGGGTGTGAACTCATGGGACACACAAGGAAGCTCCACTGAGTGTTTGTGTTTGCTGTGTCAAAATGAAACTGATGTGTTTTTACATTAGGCAGGAACTGTACAATGTACCTTTTCCTCCAGTGTATGTAAGTTATACATGGTGCTAAAAAGCAAATTTATCACATTTTCAAGTATTTTGCATATTTAGTTGTGTTGTGTAACATTTTTTTAGAGATTGCACACTAAAAGTTAAGTGTCTCTCTTCATTGTTGCAGTCATTGCAACATGTTGCCACACTCTATCTGGTGTGAACAATTGATAAGCATCAGCATGATGGCACAAAAGATCCCTTGTGAGTGAATGGCTGGAAAGTCAGATGGATCCACAGATGTAGATTGAAAGGTGCAGTTTTCACTATACTACAGAAGTAACTTTAAACCCTCCGGACTCCCAGCAGTTCCTGGCCTTTTTTTTTATTCGTGTCACATTTTTACACACTGTGGGCTCATTTTTCACAGCAATATGAAGTCCTGTCCATGTAAAACACATTTCCAAGTGCCCACAGGCGGTGAAAAATAGTGGCTCTATGTCATTTGTCATTTTAAATCTGTTTCCATCCTCATCTTCTGTCATTTATGTGTAAACGTAGGCTGCGGACCTACCAACTCCGCTGTTACGCTCCGCACCGCTCCGCTGTTGCACTCCGCACCCACCCGAAGGACGGCAACTACTATTCGGAACAGCCTTAGTAAACACAGCCTGCAGTTCAACCCAGTTCATCTGAATAGTCCATTAATTTTTGTCACATGACTGTTGGCCACAGCTATGTCACTTAGGCCCTGTCCACACGAAGCCGAAACGCGTATCGTTTCCAAAACGTTCTTCATAAAGACGGAGCCGTTTCAGTAAATGTGTCCATCCACACAAATTCACCTGAAACGGCTGAAAACGATGTAAAACACATGCCAGGCCTGTTGGTGGCGCTGTGACGGCGTAACGGAAACTGGCGGCGGGACTTCAGGCATGCACAGAAATCTGATACGATGTAAACATAGAACATGAAGTGGCGTATTGTGCTTTCCATATTTGTTTGGTGAACACGGTGATAATGCAGAAGAAGTATACTTTGCTGTTATAGCGATAACAGGGTGACTAGCTTCAGCAGTACACACGCAACACTGTACGGCGCCATAGTTGTAGTCCTTTTCTGACTTTGGCGCATGCGCATTTATCGAGAGGTAGAGCTGTGACGCAAGCGTTTCAGAAACTATACGGATACGACCGTCCACACGGAGCGCAGAAGTGCCGGTTTCAAATCTATCCACTCTGGGACCTGGTTTCAAAAATGATCGATTTCACACCCCAAAACGCCGGCTTCGTGTGGACGATACACCGGTTTGACAAAGTATTTGTGCGTTTACGCTCGGCTTCGTTTCCGTGTGGACGGGGCCTGAGACAGACGTACAAACATGTTTGTGTGTGTTAGGGAGAGTCCGTGACAGTTAAGGGGTCTAGCAGAGCTGAAAATGCAAAGGCTATTTTGGGCCTTGGAGTGGCAGGATCAGGGGGGTCAGGTGAAGGAGTTCAGGAATGCAGAGGTTATCTTCTTCTTTGCTTTCTGCTTGTCCTTCCCGCTTACCCTTTTTCACGCAGGTCAGGCCAACACATGTCTTCCAAAACGTATACTTGACCTCGTTTCTGCATCTGCTCTGTCTGCGTGTGCCGCTCTAACACTGCAATGCAGGAGTCATGGTGGCCGGCCACTAGCACACCTCCATCTCTCATTTTACATCCACTGTGTTTTCCCCCAACCCCCACCCTGCTCAGGACTACATGCACAATGGATAATCAGGCAGTATGAAGGGGCATAGTACCGTCTACTTCAGCCTACTGTTTGTGGTTACTGTTACTATGTTTACCCCCGGCTTCCTCATCACGTATCGGTGTGCAGAGTGGCCCTTAAATAAAGCTTCCTCCATAGAACAGGCCTCGGGCATCCGAACACCCAGCCTTTTCTTCGTTTGTCCTAGAATCTCATTTTGTCAGCCGTTCTGAGTGCTCATAGACTCCCACACAGCCTTTTCTCTCGCACTCACTCCCCTGCAGTAAGGCCTTGGACTGCAGTGATGGCACATGGGGAGGGGAAACCTTACCCTGTTTTAATCAGTAATTTTGTTATTATGTGTGGTTTTCATATGTGATTTGTTTTTATCTCCACAGGTCTACGCACAATGAAATGGAAAAGAACAGGTATGTTAAAAAAAAAATCTTCCTATCTGTGTGTGTTTGTGCATATTTGTGCTGTTCCTCAATAAGAATGTCAGTTCACACCACTCAAAGCCAAACCCCAATCCCCACTGCTACCACTGTGGAGGTGGGGGAAATTATGGGTTGTCACTGGAATGAAAAGGATGATTTTTTATCAAGAATTAAAATTTAAAAGCTTAAATGTAAAATTCAAAAGTAAATAGATAATTATTCTTTTAGTACTCAGGATAAACCGCCTGTAATTAAATGATACAAGAAAGGAAGTTGGAAATTGAAATGACAAGTTGATTCTGTCAAATATTAACATAATATAATTAGAAAATTAAAAGCCAGATTAAAATTTTGAGATGGAGAAAAGACACATTTAAATGTAAATGCTTACTTTAAATAGTGATGTGATGAGTTAACTCTCCATCAAGAGTCTGCTCCCATGTTACTAACGTGGGTGATGACAAGAGACGGACCATGCATAAGGACAGACCGACATGAAACTAAAACTTTTATTTGGTAAATTATTCGATGCATTTCTCAGGTTTATCAGTGAAGAGTTTGAATCAGTGAAGCAGACTGGAGTCTCTGCTGACAGTCAGAAGCAGCTCACAGCTGCATATGAATGGGCCCAAATGTACATTGAATAGATCTGCATTATATTCAATCATAGCCATATACAGAGACGTTATAAGGGAGAGACTTGCCTCCTGAAGAATTCTGAATAGAAATCTATGTGAGACTTCAGTAACACTAAAGGTGGTGGTTATGTGACACATCTCACACTTCCCCCATAACAGGCAAACCAGAAAATATCCAGTCAGACATGTTGTTACACTCATTCAAGTTCAGTATTGTAAACTGAGTCGTAAGTCGTATTATGATGCAGAGTTCCCAGACTTTTGAAGCAATGTTATCAGATTTGACAAGTGATTTTATACATGCAGTTTATATGTAGTGGTTACCATTGAAATTACAGTTACTGCTCTCTCCTCATTCATTTAGATAGGAGCCTGGTGTTGTTAGCGCAAAAATAACTGTCCTGTAAGGCCTTTGGTGTCATACTGTCTGGAAATGTTTTAAGAAATCTATTGTTGTGAACAAAGACCAGTTGTATACGTTTCACATTCATGAGTACACGAGGGTCCACGTGACTTAAATTTTGCAACCTTCGCAAGTCTGCAAGCGTCCATGCAGTCTACGTAGCGACCATGCTACAAGGGCAGTAGTGAGCATGCACAGAATATGTAGACACTGATCCACTAGTAGTATAATAATTACTTTTTCGTCTGCAAGTACGCAGCTTGAGGCTGATTACTTACCTGCTGCACGCATACATGGATTTTACTGTAAACAGTTTACTACATGCATAGTGTCTGACCTTCTGTGTAACCTGATTTCTTGTGTGCATGTAAACGTACGCTTTGTACTTGAACTGATAAGCAAGCAGACAAGACAAGTTAGTTTACAGTTCTGATAATCAATTATCTTCCCTGTGCAGCAACTAATCTCTTAGATATTTTTTTTTCATCATTAAATGAATACACAGTTCATGTTACAATGTCCTCAGATAGCCTGTGATATGCAGACAGATCATCTGTTTCAGAGCCATAGCTAAGTGGTTTCCCTGGGTGTGTCCTTCCCTGTTATGGCTTGTTATTGTTTGGTAAATTCAAAACTATTTAAGTACAAAAAAACACATGATTGGGCCGCCGTATAGCTCGCTGAGTTAAGGCGTTACCATGTGGGCGCAGGTCGCCAGCAGAGGTCATGAGTTCGAATCCAACTCAAGACCCTATACACCCTTTCACCCTGTCTTTCTCTCTCTATCAATAAAAATAGGAAAAACTCCCCAAAAAATACTTTTTTAAAAAGTTGCTGCTGCTGCTGAGGCCTATACAGAAGCATGTTTTTTTTCCCCCGTTATATCATGACATAACTTAAGGACAGAACCTGGGAACCATTTTTGGAAGTGTATTCTTGCCAAACCCGTCCTCACATGACACCGATTGATGGGTGTAATAATGCTTTTGGTCCGGTGCTTAAATAGGTTTGTGCTAACAGATCTATTGTGTATTTCACCGTGTCCTCTTGACACTGATGAGACAAATGAGGTGACATGGTTGTATCAGGTGACTCAGTTTGCCCTTTGGCTCCTGAGAGCAGGTGATCCAGTTTCAATAACGTACAGCTGGCCTGTCTCGACAACATTTTGTGGAGCTGGTAAATTTATGTTCTATTTTAGTCCATCATTACTTTCCCTATTTACCTAATTAGCTTTCAGCTGATTGTGTTAGTCAGGTTATGTAATGAGTAGCAATTATTGGATAAGATAGTGTGGTTTAGTAGCAAACATGTACTGGAAAAGGTTGAGCTGCAAGGGTTGATCAATTAGAGAACTATTTTGATAGTCAAGTAATCATTTCAGTCATTCTAACAGCAAAAAATGGTAAATATTCACTGGGTCCAGCTTATTAAATGTCCTGCTTTTTATTATATGTAAAAAGCCAACTGGTTTTCCTTTGGTTTGGGACTTTCAGACAAAAAAACAAGCAATTTAAGTGCATCTCATTGAATTGCAGAAAATTGTATCAGGAGTTTTATAACATTTTCTGGGATTTTATAAGACAAATGCTAAAAACAAATTTTTAAAAATCAGTAGAAAAATTGCTAATAAAAATGATTGCCAGTGGAAGCCCAGTCAGTGATGAAAGCCTTTTTGGAAGGTGGTGAGAAAAATGTGCATATGAATAGATATGAGTAGTATTTTATTATCATTTTTTCTGATTTGAAAAATCAAAGTGCTGCTATTTGAGCTGGAAAATGAGTATTTCTATTTGTCCCGGCTGAGTCCCCGTCACTGTCAGTGCTTCCATCCTGCCTTGCGCTAGTTGATCCAAACCAGCAGCTCAGTGGACAGCCTGAATAATATATGGCACTGAGGCTTGTGCCTGGGATTTAACCCTCTGCATGTGTGTGTGCAGGGCTGTGTATGTGGAGACACCTCACACCCAGCAGTAAGTCAAAATTACGACCACTTGAGAACGTTCATGGCCTTTAGCTAGTTTCTCCCACCAGGAGCCCTGATGATAGAAAGCCATCGCGGGCGAACAGTAAATTAGTCGTGGCGACCCACTGCTAGCGAAGCTGGGGAGGTGCAACGAGACCTACCTCGCTTCCAGCAATATTGGCTCAGTGAAATCACCAGCACATATTCAAAGTCCTGTTTGGTTCCTCCCTCCCCTCTGTCGCTGCTCACAGAAGCAGGAGCGTGCATGTGTGCGTGTTTATGTCCACGTAACACGACTCCAGCCACCACCACACCTTCTTTACGTACAGGTTTCTCCACCGCAAGCTGTGGCCACTCACTGTGAGGGGTCAGAGGGCCAGGGCAAGGACAGCAGAGTGATTTACTGCTGGTCAGGCTAACTGCACGAGCTGACCCGGTTGTAGCTTTTAGTAGGTGAGAGGCTGCTGTAAGAGAAAGCGTTTCAGTTTGGAAGGGACGACACAGCTGCAACTCCACTTGCACGTTCACCTTATTTTAAACCAAACGTGTGCACTCACACCACAAGTGTAAAAATTAGGCCAGAGAAATGTAGGTTCTGGCCTAAGGCTGGTAGCACACAACCGTGTAGCTCCACATATATACTTACCTATTGACACACTGAACCAGAAAAACCTGTTGCTGGAATTGCACTGTATGTTAGGGCCATGCCACTCAAACACCATGTGACCTGTGCTGTTTGATGAGTCTGCTCCTCATCAGCGCTGTTTAACAAACATTATCTGGCCCTGCTGATCCCTTATGTCAGAACAACACAGGCGAGGACATTTCCATGTTATGTAATAGCCGTCTGCATGCCCTTTGGACTGAGTCAGCTGAGAAAGAGGCACTTGGTTGCAGCTGCTGAATACTGCTTTGTATGTGCGTGCAAAGGGGTTTTACTTGCAGTGTGTTTTGTTTTTGTTTTTTTTAAAGGGCAAGGGCCAAGAATATTTGTGTGCATCCTCTGCCCGCAGTCAGATCAGTTTTACACCTCTCCATGTGTCCGATTTGAATAAACTCCTTCCGGCAGTGACGCTCACATCAGAATTGCGGCAGACAACAAATGAACAGCTCTCCCAGCCCTCTGCTGCCTGATAAATACATTTTAAAAAAAAACATTTTTACACTCACTGTCAGGAAGAGTCTGACGTACACACACCCACTCGCTCAGGCAAACACAAGCTCACAGACACGTACACACTCTGACGAGGCTGGAGCTGGAGGTGTGTGTTGTGTAACAGCGGGGTCGAGTGGTCACCAACACCCACCAGACCTTAGCAACTGCCAAGGCTGCCAGCTTAGAGCGGCTGGGAGCTGTACAGGAGGAAACAAGAGTGGAGACGAGAAATGTAAATGGGAGCTGTGTATGTGTGGGGAGTGTTACGGGACCGGAGACATTATTATTCAGTTTAGATCTCAACATATGTCACAGATGATCTTAGGATTCCTGTTTTCTTCTTGTTTAGGGAGGGTTTGCACGCTGTTGCTCAATGAAATGAAGCAACATTATGTAATAATGTTACAATGCCGGCTTCCTGAAACGTACACGGGAGGGTGTCATCACATCACAGAGAACCACCAAACTGACTCTTAATAGAGATGATTAATCAGTACCAAAAAGCACAGAGAGCAAAACATGTGCAGTAGCTCACACAGAAAATACAACAGACTTGTTCAGTTACTGATTTAAAAGTTGCATTAAAGAGTAACTCTGCTGATTTTACACATAAAAGCCTGCTGACAGATTTTTACAAAGTTATTACTGCATATGTGGCGAAAAGAAGGGAGCTGCATAAAATCTGATACATATCTTCAAGTAGTGACAACAAGTGGTGACGTGGAGTTAGAAAGAGTTTTCTACCAACACATAACTGTCAGTGGTGAAGTTGTAGGTGATGAAGCTTCTGGTTCTGCTCCATTATTGTGTTGTACAGTGTACCGTCACGAGGAAGGTATTGCAGTACCCTGCTGTACACTATACCCCATTATGAGAACCAATACTTCCTTGTGTGTGTGAGCAGCGCTCTTCCTCTCCTGGTAGTAAAAGTGGGCGTGCCAACTGCTTTTGGTTCCTCTCAGAAGCACACTGCAGCTTCATGGGGACAAAATGAGAGACATGGCTGCAAAAACAAGTGCTCTTGCAGACCATCCATGGGTTGTCCACAAAGCAGATGCATGAAGCAGAATATGACATAAATTCTCCTAGTGGTTGACTGACTACTTGTCTGGTCTATTGTCAGATCTGATACTCAGCGTTTTTTAGACTACCACTTTTTTAAATCAATTGCTGATAAGCAGAATTTTTTATTTTTTTTTAAGATTTATTTTTGGCCTTTTCTTGCCTTTATTATTAGAGAGGACGGGACAGTGGATAGATTCAGAAACGGGAGAGAGTGGGGAAGGACATGCGGTAAATGGCCAAGGTCAGACTCAAACCTGGCACAGCCGCTACTCCTCTGCACGTGGGTCACACGGCATAACCGCTAGGCTATCGGGGAGCCCAAACAGAATTCATTTGATAATGTGCTGCTT
Source organism: Chromis chromis (assembly GCA_900302755.1). Classification (NCBI taxonomy): domain Eukaryota; kingdom Metazoa; phylum Chordata; class Actinopteri; family Pomacentridae; genus Chromis; species Chromis chromis. Next base: position 13,506 of record OMNN01056398.1, read on the forward strand.
TGTCTGGTTGCTCTGGTCCAAGGGTTGCCAACCCTGGTCCTCGAGGGCCACTATCCTGATTCAAATGATCAGGATCGTTATCAGGCTCCAGCAGAGGTTGATGATGAGCTGATCATTTGAATCAGGTGTGTTGGAAGAGGGAGACATCTAAAACATGCAGGATAGGGGCCCTGGAGGACCAGGATTGGCTACCCCTTCTCTGGTCTCACACAATGTCCCGCCCACAGTCCTATCTGATTGGTTCTATAAATAGTACCCTATCAACACTGAAGGATAAATGTTGAAAACTGCTCTTTTAATTAAGCATATATAAACAGTAAAGGTTTGTGTTATTCTAAATCTTCACATCAAGATTTTCATTTTTATACACCCAACTTGGCAGACATTTTGCAGACAGACATGCCAACAGGTTACAAAGTATTCCATTAACAGTTTTGATGTTTTAGGTTTTTGCCATGGTACTGTATCAAGGTCAGAATTTATTTTGGTATCGTGACAACACTGCTCAACAGCATTACTTTCAACAACAAGGAAGCTCTTCTGTTCTTTTGCTAATTGTTTCAGCTTCCTGTCTACGCAGTAAATGGGAACACGTTGAACTGTGTAGCGTGACATCTCCTGCTCGTGATCACCTGGAGCCTGCATTGTTGCAAACATGCGACCAGATTTATAATAAAATTTACTATGTGAAGGACTTTTCACAGCAGTCTGATAAACATCCACAGCTAGTTACACAATGGTTCTTAATAGATCAGTTCTCTGTCCTTATAACCTCAACATCAGCAGGCCATGTCACCGTTTCAGTAGTGGTGGTGACTGTTTCTTGTGATTTATTATGTTTTTAAAACAATATGATGGCAATAGATGTGTAATTGTGGGAGTGCAGAACGTGTGCTAATATGACGTTTTGTCAACCAAGGCACTAAATCACAGTGGAGACTCGACGATTAAGAAGCTGATTATTCCAAATTATATTTTCGAAAAGTATATATTGTATTACAGAGTTGGCTGAAAAGAATTCATGCTTAGATAAAAAAAATCATTGGGTTTTCCAACTTGGAGAAGTTTATAGCAGGCTGTGAGAATCCATCAGGACCACAACTTTTGACAGAGCAATGCAATCTAATAATACTGCAGGCCACATGATGTGTGTGTTGAAAGTTGCCAGATCACAAAGATGACATGGAAGGTCTGCTCACATTCATGCTTCACTTTCTTTGCAAATTATAGACACAATTCTTGTAAGGCTGCAAGTATATAGACAGCATTTAATGATCTCTCTCAGACACATTTGAAAAATCTGGGTTCAAATCCCTGAATATGTAAGGGTATTTCATTTTAAAAGTTGTATTGCCAGTCATCAGATGTCCCATACGTCACTGTCCATGCTGTATATGAGCAATGGAGGTGTCATACTTCCGTACGTTACAAGTTGTGTAGTTGTGAAGCATAAACATCTGAATGAAGTATAAGCAAAACGCATTATATGTCAATAAATTTAGGCAAATCTTAACTTATTGCTAGATTTTATTTTTCATTTCACTTTCTTCATTAGTGGATGGAGTAGTCATGGTGATGGCTGAGCTGTCGCCACTTCCCCCCGCTTCCATGTGTGCCTGTTGTTCATGTGTCTCTGATGTTTGACAGTCTCCCCCATCTTTGTTTCTGTCTCCTTCTAGACGGGCACATCTACGGCTGTGTTTAGAACGCTTGAAATCCCTCGTTCCCTTGGGACCAGATGCGAACAGGCACACCACCCTCAGCCTGCTGATGAAGGCCAAAGATCACATCAAGGTACGTGTATATGCCTGCGCGCTCCACTCACCTAATCTATGTGAAGAGGGCAATTTGTTGACCGCTGCGGTGGGCAGGTGTGTTAGTGTTGCGTGTTTGAGTGACTGAAACGTCTCAGATGGATGCCGTGGACACGGACGCACAGATGGCACCAGCTGCTCCTACAGTGTGTTGTTTTCTCTCCTGCAGAGGTTGGAGGAGAGCGACAGGAGAGCTCAGCACACCGTAGAGCAGCTACAGCGGGAGCGGAGACACCTGAGGAGGCGTCTGGAGCAGCTGGGGGTGGAGAGGACCCGCATGGACAGTACCGGCTCCACTCGCTCCTCCGACAAGTCCGACTCCGATCAGGGTGAGCCCCCACACAGGCAGAACTTCTGTTTTTCACCAGACTTTATCATTTTGAACAGAGCCGGCCCTACCCAATGTGGCGCCCTAGGTGAGATTTTATATGGCGCCACCCTCCATCAGCGATTTACATACGCTTACAAAAGAAATCGAATAGCATTGTTTTGTAGGGATATTAATTGCTTTAAATCGCTTTACATTTGAATCAATGTGAGCTTTTCCATTTTAAGAGTTAATTGTAATAATTAGTTTTAAGATAATTATATTGAAGGTGAAATTTTTCCCGATTTTGTGGCCACGGCCCTCTTAGCATTTGCCTATATTGCCTAATGGGCAAGCCAGCTCTGATTTTTAGTTACTATTATTTATGTAATTATTGAGAATTTCTAGCTGATGGCTGAGTGAGGTGAGAAAATCTGTAAAGTTAAAGTTAACACAAGTCCTCCCTGAAATCAAATTATGTAAATCAGTGATGAAAAAAACATGAAGGGTAACTTTTTTTTATTTATTTTTTACCAGAAATCCAACATAGGACTGATTTATTATAGCACTCTAGAGCCAGGTATCTTCTACCTGCATATTTGCAATACATTGAGAGCTTTGTCAAAGAAAGTTTGTATTCATCTAAACTGTAAAACTCATTTCAACTATTGTGTAACAGTTTTTTAAACGTATTAATGAAACTTTACATAAAGCTCCTCCATATAAGCTCAAAAAAGGAAGTAAAGTGTTGTGTGGTAATTACCTTCTTAAGCCAAAGTCAGTTCTTTATAAATGTAATATACAATCTTGCTGTTCTGTAAAACAATCAAAATTCCACGTTTTCACAATCTGAGAAAACAGAATAAGTCAGGCTTAACTTACAGGACTGTAAACCTACTTGAATCTAACTGATCAAAACGTAAATCACTAAACAAAATCAGTGTACAGTTTGGCCATCAAAGTTAAGTACTAATGTATACGTATTTATAAAGATGTTTATCAGGAGTGGTTCTGATACAAGGCCTCTGATATTTTGGAAAGCAAATGTGTAACCATTAACATAAATTATATTTCAGCTGCTTTAATAAGCCACAATTCAGGAGTTGCCCAGCACTGACACACCTAAAGGAAGTGTACAATAGTTCATTCAATTCAATTTTATATCATGTATTTGGCACCATTCACAACATAAGTCCTCTAAGGCTGCTTCTTATAGTAAGGTGAAGAATTTACATCATATTATTTGAAGAAGCCCAACAAATCCAAACAATGAACAAGGAAAGAAAGATCCGGAACAAACGTTCAACAGGGGGAGGGCAGCTATCTGCCTCCACTGGTTTGGGTGAGGGTAAAGGGGACAGACAAAAGTAGACAAAAGCAGAGAAAAACAGACAAACAACACAAAGGAGAACAATAAGCAAAGGACAGGTTAGTGAGGCCAGAAACCACGAGCCAGAAATACCTGCATGCAGGAAAAATCACAAACTACAGGGGAGAGAAGACTCAAAGTTCATGACATGCAATTACATATCTATTGTTTTTATGTACAACTATTTCCAAATGTCTGCTGAGCCCCAAATGCAGGAGAATCTGGACTTTGTTGATTCTGCTTATTCGTCTGTTTGCCGTGCTTCTATGTGCTTAACAAACTGTATAAACATACTGAAAGTGTTTGTAGCGCTCAGTCCATTCCTTTGTTATATGTTACACCAAACAAACACTTCACACAAACTTCAATAACAAATTTAGTTAGATTTTAGACAGATTTCTAAAATGATAAGAGGTATTGGCCCTACCATAATAAATGGAGTCCACTGAACAATGGTGAGCAATAGTATGTTTTATGTGACCAATTTCCTTTTCCTATCTTAATGTACAGGGGCACATGGGCATGACAAGAAGGACATTCATAAAATAAATGTACACTCCATGAAACAGAGATGAGATGTGTCAATATGTCTGTCAAAGACCAAAATCAAGAACCTTTTAAATTAGCAACACAAAATCAGACCCTCTGCCACTTCACATGTACACCCTATGCTCTGTAACTGTAACCTGATAGCTGACAACCTATAACCTACTACCTAAACAAAGATAATAATATGCAAAAATAAACAATGGAAATTAGAATCCTATTGAGGCATTATCATATCCCCCCAGGTATGTCAACCATGGGAAAAGAGATCTGCTGCAGGTGCAAAGCGTGCAGCTGTCTTCTGCTGATGTCTGTACAGGTGTTACACCAGAGGAGACTGTACATAACCTTGTTTAATCAGGAGAGATTAAAGTAGTAATATGAGCTTGTGAGCAGCTGTCAGGGAAACTTGATTAGATAAATGATAATGTTCTAACCATGTTGTCTTTGTGGTCCAACAGAGGACCTGGACGTGGACGTGGAGGGGACGGACTACCTGCTGGGTGACCTGGAGTGGAGCACCAGCAGTGTGAGCGACTCAGGGGACGAGCGAGGCAGCCTGCGCAGCAGCTGTAGCGATGAGGGCTACTCCAGCGCCAGCCTGCAGCGCCTGCAGGACACTCAGGAGAGGGCCAAGCAGCTGGGCTGCAGCCTATAAACAGCACTGGTCACTGACCCAACACCCACCTCTTCCCCTCAGCCAATCCCGTCCCAACATTGTCTTACCACTCCTTGGTCC
>OMNN01056419.1:5039-16217 GCA_900302755.1 Chromis chromis
GATATATTAGCAGTAATACACAGTACCCATGATAATGTTTTTATTAGTGTATAATTACTTGTGACTATGAACTGTGTTTTTGTTAGCTTCTACATAGGGAGTGGGTCCTCATCCACAGAGTTATCATCATCCACATGTTGCACCGGTTTAACACGGAAGGGACAAACCAAACACTGGCACTAGAGAAGTTTTTTGGGTTTTTTTTTACATGTAGGGGCAATGACCATGTTTTCTTCAACCTTACTACTAGATGCCACTAAATGCTACACACTGGTCCTTTAATGAACGACTCCTCCACATCCTACCACATCATGGTGACAGAGAAGTTTTCAGTTAACTGTAGAATCTGCTTCTCTTCACTGCCTTCTGACAGTAGAGATCAAAACAGCTAATAAAACTTTGGTGAATGGTGGTCCACTCAGCCTCCTTTGGGAGAAAGAAGACTATTCATTCATTCATTCGTTCATCTTTCAGGTAAGATATATGGACAGAAAGAGACAGGGGGATCTATTTATTGAAGAGTTGATGTATCATAAGTTTTGCTGACCAGCAAATTTCCACTTAGGGGATTGAGAAAGCAATCTTGCCCAAATCTTTGGTTATTTTTCATTTGAGGAATCTGTAAGAGTTCAGCCCCTGAGGTATTTGTTTAATTTGGTGGAAAACCATATATTCTCCTCTGAGCAGGCTTAGGGACCAATAGATGTCATTTGGCTGAGGTAAAATTTGAAAACATCTCTGCAACGTTACTGTCCAGTTAATCTTGAGAGGGGCACTTAATCAACACCATTTTCCTTTGATCAGACATTCTAGGTAGAGGATATGTTCAGACTTGTCACTTGTTTGAACAGATGATGCAAGACAGCTGAGCGTTATGCTGGAAGATTCCACATGACAGACAAGCAGCTGCTCTGTTACGTTTGTGCAGATGAGTCCGTTTTCTGCAAAGAATATGTTTCTTTTTGACATCGCTGCAGTGCTTAGATAACCGAGGTAACTTTTGATAATGTGAATAATTTAGTTAAACTAATAAAAAGTATTTTTTTCAAATACAAAATGATAAAAAGCTGTGTTAAAGTGTGCGTATAGTGTTGCTGTAATTTACTCAGAAGCCATTAACACCCCAAACAAGGAAATAAACTACAGGAGCCATTCCTAAAATATCAACCAGGCAAAATAGCCACTTTCTAGATTTTAAGAGCCTCCAAAATCCCCACGTCATTTCATTACATTTCTTTAAGTCCAGCTACAATGCAGTAAAACTATCCTGCAGAAAAGGCAATGTTTAAAAATGTGGTTCTATTACCTTTATTTCTCCAGCGTCTATTTTGCTCAAATGTTGAATTAAATACGTATAAGAAAGATATATGTTTGAGCACCCCGATAGCCTAACGGTTATGTCGCGTGACCCAAGTGCTAAGGCGTAGCGGCTGTCCCGGGTTCGATTCCGACCTCGGGCATTTACCGCATGTCCTTCCCCACTCTCTCCTATTTCTGACTCTATCCACTGTCCTATCCAATAAAGGCCAAAAATAAATCTTTAAGAAAGATATATGTTTACGGGGCACCCCGATAGCCTAATGGTTATGCCACGTGACCCAAGTGCAGAGGAGTAGCGGCTGTCCCGGGTTTGATTCCGGCCTCGGGCGTTTTCCACATGGCCTTCCCCACCTCTCCCGTTTCTGACTCTATCCACTGTCCTATCCAATAAAGGCCAAAAAATAAATGTTTAAAATAAAAGAAAGCTATGTTTACTACCAACAAAGTGTCATTTAGAGAACCTGCAGCTAGGCCCAGTGAACTTCACTGTTTGTGAATTCAGTTTCACCGAAGAAATAGTTTTTTAAGCTTAGCTAACCTGAATAGAAAGCTTCGTGTTGTGATGTTCTGCAGGCTACTAATTGCTGCAAGTTTGAGCACAAATCCATTTCCTGCTGCGTATTAAATGTTCAAACCTATGACTAACATTTTTCTTGTCAAAGTCTCTTCCTTAAATAATACAGACAAATTTTTTACACAAAACCCCGACAGGAGAAACTCTCAAGGTTGATAGATGTGGGTGCAAAAAAAAAAAAGCTTTGAAGTCACACAGTCAAATAAATGTTGGAGGTTTGAGCAGCTTAACTATATGTTTCAGGCAGACGTGGATAAATGACACACAGACAGTTCTGTCAGTGGGAATAACCTGATGGATAAAAAGGTGCAGATGAGCCCAGGGGTTTTCTAGAGGCTGTGGGTGGCGGCTGGATGAGAGGACCGGGTTTTAGGATGAATGAATGGATGATGGATGGAGGAAATGGGAGCCAAAGCATTTGGCAGCAGTTGAGCTTCGGGTATCGACAGGGCAATGCTTTATGGAATAAGATGCATCATTAATGCAGCCAAGGGGAGAAGCCACTGAAATGAATAAGTACAAATGATGAGGCCAGTTGATAATTAGCATCATTTACAACCACACCTCGCTCTTCCCCTAATGAGCCAATGGTAGCTGGGATGAGCTAAAGGTCAGAGAAATGTCTAGAAATCCATTTTTTTCTGTATTGCTTTTGCACTGCATTCCCCAGGGAGCAGCTGTCAGTCAAGCTGTGTGGGAGGGAAGCTTGCTGGGGGTTGGTGTCACTCAGCAGTGCACAGGCTTGCTATGGTGGAATTGTCAGTACACTGTCCCTACTACCACAAGCATTTACTGAAAATCGCTAATTTAGCATATCTGACTGCAAACATCAGGTGACATTTGTGAATAATGACACAAATTAAATAAATATGATAATTACAAAAAGAAAAAAGAGACTTGTATATAACTGGTTATTTGCAGAGCTGCGGTTCTTTGAAAGTGATTGTCAGTAGACCTGTCTTACAGTTTTAGTTCTCAATCCTATGGGCAGATTTAACTTTATTTGTGGCGTCTCTCTTCATATGTTTTGTAATGGTGCATTGCTACATTGAATTATCCTTATTACATTTGTATCACTGAATGCTGACTCTTCATTTAACTTTTATTATGTAGTTACATGGTAAGATGAAATGAGTATGCACTCCAAATGAATTTCTTTGTGCCCAAGATGCTCAGCATGTAAAGTAAAATAAATGTATGTAGTGCATTCATTTAAGGCTATAATTGAATGGTCTAGAACATAGCAGAAATTAGCAGGACCTTTTGAAATCGTACAGAAGATGCTTTTTCTTAAAAGTCTGTGACAATTTTAAGGCATATGAATAATTTTGGACATAGTATTTTTAGTAAAATTGTAAGAAACAAAATGTAGAAAGGCATTCAATTTCTCATTGACATCTTTAACACGTCTTACCAACTTTTGTCACATGCACAGTACGACTCACTACATTATGACACAAATACTTGCTTTGCCACTTGATACTGACATTTTACAAGAATCATCCACATATGAATGAAATGAATTCAATTCAAATAACAGATCATCAAAAACTGCACCTCCACCAAAACTTTTTTGCCCCAGTGTATAATTTAGAAGTTCTTGGCAGTTCATTCTGTACTGTCGTCATGGTCATGACTTCCTCTGCTATGCTGACGATATCCAGCTCTACAGTACCAACAAATGCATTGTTACTCCAACTCAATCCAACCCTGCCAACTGACTCACAGAAATCCGTGTAAATCATGGATGCACACCATCTTTGAGAAGCTGAACTGTAATAATCACATCTCAAACGAGGTCCCAGAGTCCTCACTAAACAACGTCCACCTCCACCTATCCCCGTGCTTTGTAAGATGCTGAAAGCCTCACCCATATTCATATTACTCAAAACTAGATTGCTATTCTTTATTGTAAACTCCTGTACATGCAAAACTTTACTGCTTGCCTACTCACTCAATCCTTCAGACCGGTCTTGAAGAATGTTCATTGGCTCCCTGCCCCATCAAAGATTCAATTCTCCTTCCTTCATTCTCCAGGTTCCCTATGGCTTAACCACTGGAGCCTTTGTTCATCTGACACTAACCTCTGATCCCCACCATCCAAGACCAAGTAGTTGACATTGCTGTGCTCATCGTCTGACATTCTATCCCACAAACACATTAAGTAACTGCACCAACCTGTGCATTTATATTTAGATTATTTTTTTGAATTTTTATTATTTCAAACTCACATATATACATATAGCCTGCTTTCATGTTTTATTTTTTGTAGCTTCAATCATGTGGAACAGCAGAGTTTCCAGCTAATTAGCTTGTTGTCTAAGAAACAACACAACAACATTGCATGCTAAACAGATAATGCCTATAAACAGTGTTGGTAAATGGAAATTAGCCAATGATGGTGTTATTAATGCAAATAACCTATAATGCCAGGGAAGTGTAATTAGGCTACACACAATCTGACCACTTATTTTAAGTTCTGCAAGGTTTTACGCTACATGCAAATACATGTACATATATATATACATGGGGGGTGGGGGTGGTGGTGGGGGTGTTCATATTAATTAACTGGTTATCAGTTTAACAACAAAAGGTCAGAACAGAGCAGGTAATGAAGCTGAGCATTCGTGCTGTCGGCTGCAGTCACAGAGCTGCTGGGAAATGATCCTGAACCAATCAGTGTGTCTTCTGACACACACTCTTTAACACTCGTTAGCAGTGCCTCCAACTTTTTCTAGGCTCTCCCGACTTTCTCTCCTTCTAATACAGCTAAAATGCAATTGTGTTTGCAAGATGTAGTCCTCATCTCAGTTTTTTCATTAACTATCATCAGACTACAGGCTGGTCAACCCACTCCTTGATGCAAAGCAAAAGTAGACTGGAAAAAAAAAATAGTTGGATGGTTTGTTTTGTACATCTATCTGTGATGTTTTTATTCCAGCTAGTAATGCACCTGTATGAAGAGTCATTTCCGCTGGTCGGTTGCACAACTTTGGTCCACACTGAAATATTTGAACAACTGTAGAATAGACTGTCATTTCATATCTCCGTGAGGTTGACGTTTGTGGTTTGGAGTGCAATGTCTTTACAACCTTTGACTGCCGTATTTCCTCAGTGATGACTTCCAAACCGATTTATGTTCCAAACCCAGAAAAATTATTGTAATGTTGATGTTTACTTTGAAAGCACTCAAACATTGCTAGCCACTTTTTTCTGTGTATTCCAGTGAATCAAAGTGCAAGAAACCACCTAAAAATTACAATAAATAGTATAAGTGTCGTGGGTAGCCCATTACTATAAACACATTACATGTGTTGGCAACACAGTAATGTAATGCATTGCAGCCATCTCTAAACAGAGAAGGGGGTCTATGGCACCACTTATAACAATCTTGAGAACCCTTTTTTTTCCTTCTCTTCATCCCATCTCCTTTTGCTCTCTCCTGTCTCCTCCTCATTCACCCCTATTATTCTTCAGCTCCTACACTTGGCTCACTCCTTTCACCTCCTTCACTCCCTTCCTTTCATCTCCTCATCTCGACCCATGTATCTTTTTCTTTCCAACTCCTCCCTTCTAATTCCTCTCCTTTTGTCCTCTCCCATCTTTTTTCCTTTGTAGTTTCCCCCTTCTGAATATTTCAATCTCATCCTTTTATTTACTTTTCCTCTCTACCTCCTCAGCTCTTGGTCAACGTCTCCTCCACTGACTTCTATCCTTTTATTCCTAAGTTTCCCCTTCTTTAATTCACTCTCTTCATCTTCCTCTTTCTGTATCTCCACATTTCCTCTCTATCCATCTTCCTCCTTGTCTTCTCTACCACCTCCCTCACGCTACATCTCCTTTCTTTCCTCTCTTTCCACCCCCTCCTTTCCCCCACCCCCTCTATCTCTCAGGTTGGAGGTTGTTTGACTAATCTTTGAAGGCTTAGTAATATTTTCATAAAAATTTCACCTCCGCTGTATATAATTCAGTACTAGCCTCACTTTATCACTCGCTAGACATGCGCACACACAAATCTCCACGTGCTCTCCACCTTTGCACTACCTTTACCCCTTTTTCTCCTCCTCTTATCTGCCTTTCATTAGTTTCTCCATTTCCTCTCCTGTCTCCACCTCTCTACCTTTTTTCTTCCTACCACCTCTTTTGATCTGTCATCCTCTTCTCTGCTTGCTTCATCTCTTTCCTCTACCACTTCTTGCCTTCCTTCCTTCACATTCTTCCATTTTTTCCATCTAATTATGCACTTCTTTCCTTGTTCTTCCCTCACTTGAAGATGCTTCAAGATGGCGCTCATACGCAGCGGCCCACCACTCTTCAAGATTTGGCGGCGTTTTAGTTTTTACGGCACTGTTTCTATGTCGTGGAAAATCCGCATGAGCCAAGCAAAAATAGCCACGGTGCAACAGATTTTGTCTTTGTAATTGATTAAAGAACAAAAGGAGTAACAATGAATAAGAAAGAAGAGAAATGCAGACTGAATATTTCAGCTGAAAGGCAGAGCTCCGACACCAGGCTGGTGTTCAGAGGTCTGACCCCGATCAAAGGACAAAATGCAAACTTATACTTTTATCTTCCCTTCCCACAGTAGAAACTTTACTTTCCCATGAAAACAACACAGACTTCTCAGCATGGAGTTGCAGATGCACACATACTCTACAGAAGAGCTGTACAGTCGTGGCCAAAAGTTTTGAGAATGACACAAAATTAGTTTTCACAAAGTTCACTGCTTCAGTGTTTTTAGATCTTTTTGTAAAATGTTACTCTGGTATACTGAAGTATAATTACAAGCATTTCATAATTGTCAAAAGCTTTTATTGACAATAAATTGAGTTTTTGCAAAGAGTCAATATTTGCTGTGTTTACCTTCTTTTTAAGACCTCTGCAATTCACCCTGACATGCTGTCAATCAACTTCTGAACCACATCCTGACCGAGGAATATGAATAATCAGTTTAATTCATAATTTGTCCGAATTTGTGGGGTTTTGTTTGTCCACCCGCCGCTTGAGGATTGACCACAAATTCTCAAAACTTTTGGCCACGGCTGTATTGCTCACGGTCACAGGCAACAACTACTGCACTCGGCCTTCTTGGACAGACCACCATCCCCTCGCTGATATAGCACAGACCAAGGAGACACAGGAAGCTAAAATGGGGTAAGACAATGTGGCTACAGGCAAAGCTAAATGCTAACCCCCATAAATGACAATAACAGAGACTTGGCTGGACTAGTACACCCTGGATGCAGCTATCGGGCTAGTGGGCCGTACCGTCTACAGAGCAGATAAGACCAGAGCAGAGGAAGAGGACTTGGTATAACAGCTGGTGCACTAACACCAGGGTTAAAGACACACACTGCTTCCTGGGCATTGAGTATCTGATGTTGCAGTAAAGGCCTTTCTACTTGCTAGGAAATTTACATTGGTCACTATAACAGCTGTATATGTAATGACGTAAGCTAAGGTTAAGTTAACCATGGAATAGCTACAGCACTCTATTGACCAACATCTGTCGGCACAACCCAACAGCATCGTTATAGTAGCAGGGGACTTTAACCACGCCAATGTAAAGTCTGCCCTGCCTAGATTTTATAGGAATGTAAATTTTCCAACAAGAGAGAAAAACACTCTGGATCAGGTCTACACAAACATCCCAGGTGCCTACAAAGCCACCCCTCTGCCACATCTTGGACTCTCGGACGACAAATCTCTGTCCCTGACCCCAGCATATAAACCACTGATCTGTAGACAGAAACCATCCACAAAAACAGTTCATGTTTGGACTGAGGAAGCCACCTCAGCTCTGCAGAACTGCTTTGATGTCACAGACTGGGGTTTGTTCACTGAGGGGACAGACCTGGAGGGACACACATCAACTGTTCTCTCCTATATCAACTTTTGTGCTGAGAATGTGACTGAAACAAAAGTTGTTAAAGTGTTTCCCAACCAGAAACCATGGCTCAGCAGTGAGGTATACGAACCCTGCTGAGAGCACGCGACTCTGCCTTTAAATCAGGGGACCTGCAGGCCTACAAGGAGGTACAGGGGAGCCTGAGGAGGGGCATCAGAGAGGCCAAGCTCAGACACAAATAGCGCATTGAGGAGCACTTTAACAACAACAATTCCAGCATGTGCATGTGGCAGGGGACAGACTAATACTACAAGGACAGCTACACAACCACAAACTCCAAAGACAGCACTCTCCCGGACACCCTGTACCACTGCTTTGCTTGCTTTGACCAAACGAACAGGGAGGCAAACATCTGTCTACCATGGAAGGACGACCACACAGAGCTCCAGCAACATCAGGTCAGATCCATCGTCGAGTTGACACGAGGAAAGCAGCTGGTCCAGATGGAGTCTCTGGATGGATACTTAAGGCCTGCGCAGACCAGATAGCACAGGTATTTACCACCATCTTCAACCTCTCACTTCAAAAGTCTGTAGTCCCCACCTGCCTTAAGTTGGCCAGAATTCTCCCTGTCCCCACACATGTGTAAGGATGCTGTTTGTGGATTATAGCTCAGCACTTAATACAGTAATACCACACAACCTGGTCAAAAAACTGAGCAGACTGGGCTTAGGCAGCTCTGTGCACATGGATAGTGGACTTTCTGAAAAGCAGACCACAAAACATGAGGATGGGGGACCAGATCTCTTCTACTCTCAACCTGAACACTGGAATGCCACAAGGGTGTGTCCTCAGCCCTATGCTATACTCCCTCGTCACTCATGACTGCACCCCCATCCACGCCAACAACACCATTGTCAAATTTGCGGATGACACCATCATAGTAGGACTGATAACAGACAACAGTTAGATAGTCTACAGGGAGGAGGTTTAGCATCCTGCAGAATGGTGCACCCATAACAACCTAGACTTTAACACACACAACAAAAACCAAGAAATGATCACCGACCACTCTGCCCTCTGCATACAGGAGAGGAGGTTGAGAGGGTGGAGCTTTTAAGTTTCTTGGAGTCCACATCTCAGCTGACCTCACCTGGACCATAAACATTATCCATCAGGTGGGGAAGACCCAACAGAGACTGCACTTCCTCAGGAAGCTAAAACAGGCTCACCTCCCTCATCACCTGCTGATCAACTTCTATCGGTCGGCCATAGAAAGCCTCCTGGTCTACTGCTGCACAGTGTGGTTCAGCAGCTGCACAGCAGGACAGAAAGGACCTGCAGAGGATGGTGAAGGTCGCCAAGCGTGTGATCGGGACCACATTACCCCCCCTCAGAGACATTTACACTGGCCGTCTCCACAGGAAAGCCAGCTGTATGATAAAGGACCTGTTCTTACACAGTGCAGCTTTTTCTTGTAATGACTTGTAATAACTTTGTGTTCTTTTGTTATGTATCTATTCTATTCTATTCTATTCTATTCTATTCTATTCTATTCTATTCTATTCTATTCTATTCTATTCTATTCTATTCTATTCTATTCTATTCCTCCTTCCTATCCTCTGCTTCCTTGAATTACTTTTCTCGTTCAAAGCTTGTTTTCTGTTTCACTCCACACAACACAGTAACTTTGATCCGGTTCAGTCCCATGCAGATACAGCATAGAGCGAGAGTCACATTAAAGTAAATGTTCTCATTTATAATATATAACTTACATACTTTAAGGAAAAAAATGGAGCACAGCTGCTTGCATTTTGTTCTTTTGTAGGTTCCTCACTGGTTGCAGAAAAATATTCAGTTTAGTGGTGAAGCTTAGTAGAAATCATGATGGCGTGCTAAGATTTAATTAATTTGAAGTTCACAAGGAAGGATTCCATAAAGCGTGAGTTCAGGCACTGAATTCACACTTGCATTAGCTGATTCGCATCAGCTTATTTATTAATGCTGCACCATCGCTGTCTCATTCATCTGTTACTTGACTATCGACTGACTAGTACCGACTTTATTATATTTTATATCAATCTATAAGCACCTGATCACAGTGAAAAAGTTAACATATGTAGAAAAAAATACATAAAAAACAAAGAGTTAAATTTGATCATGTCCAGGATGATGTATGTTTTCAACTGTGGTACTGACGTTCAAAATGCTTCGCTCATGGGAAACAGACAGTTTCTGCTCGGTACATCTGAGAATGTCTTATTTCACTCTTTGAATTGACTTGTGGTCTCACACCTGCTGTGTTGCAGTGACTGAGTGGAGACTAGACGTTTTTTTGTGCACAGCTGCAACGCTAGCTTCTACTGTAGCCTTCATGTGAGGCATTTAGGGAACATCAGTGAATTCTACTGATAAGCAAATGTTCAAGAAGTGAGGCATTATGGGTTTCACTTATATTCTCTAGGAGTTGCTCTAAATTTTGGAAGAAGAATAGTAGTGCCACATTATGTAATAACGCCGCATTATGTAATACTGTAATACATTTCTACTTCATTATGTAGGTACACCACATTTTGTAATAATCTGCTGCAGTTTGTAATCAAATTCCTGAACGCAATATGTAATAAAGTTATTACAAAATGCGGGTGTTGCACTTTTTCGAAGAAAATGTAATAATGTGGTGCATTATGTAATAAACCACCAAAAAGGATGTCTTCATTAGAAAAAACATTATACCATCAGAACAACATGACTTTAAGCAGACCAGCATGAATCATAAAGAAGAATTAATTTAAAAAACTAGCAGGATGTTTCATTGGTCAAATCTAAATTAAATATACAGTAGTCCCTCGCCATATTGCGGTTCACTTTTCGCGGTCTCACTGTATTGCGGACTCTTAAATTGTATATACCAACCAGAGCTCTGTGGTCTGTATCCTGGGCGCTCCGTCTCCTATAGCATGCGTTCAGCATCTCGCCTTGTTCATTTCACATTGACGTCTGATCGCTGCGCATAGTGTTGCTCACACTCAGCGAGTGTGGGGAGTGTTTATAAAGCCTTAAAAATATATAAATAATAAAATAAATATAAGGTTGCTACTTCATGGATTTCGCCTATCCCCGCGATAGACGAGGGACTTACTGTATATTTAATTTAAACAAAGGTTTGAAAAGGATGTTCTTCAGCTGAATGTGTCTGTCACAACAACAAAGTCAGAATTTAAAGTGAACTGACACAATATTAAGTGAAATAAATTACCAGTGATGCAGTAGAAATGGTCAGAGGTACAAAGAGAAAGAAGAGAGAGACAGAAAACGGATTAAGCAAAACTAAGCAAAAGATTGAGAGAAGAGGAGGAGAAGTCTCTATCTGTTTCTGCTGAATCAGGGAGGTGGCTGAGTTTCTAAATGTCAGGACTTCTTGACTCCTGACCAC
>OMNN01056463.1:0-21633 GCA_900302755.1 Chromis chromis
GGGTTGTCCACTGATGGCAAGGTTGGCGGTTCGATCCCCGGTCCCCCCCACATGCCGAAGTGTCCTTGGGCAAGACACTGAACCCGAAGTTGCTCCCAATGGCAGATTAGCGCCTTGCATGGCAGCTCTGTCACCATTGGTGTGTGAATGTGTGTGTGAATGGGTGAATGCGAAACACATTGTAAAGCGCTTTGGATAAAAGCGCTATATAAGTGCAGACCATTTACCATTTAAAATCACTGTGGCACTTGTTTTTTTTCAAACAAACTTTGGAGACTATTAGCGCCTGGTGGGAAAAATACTTGCATCTCCTATACAATTAAACTCAATGCAAAACCTTTTCATTATCAGTCAGTTAAAACTGATTTTCTAAAGGTTAAGGAGGAGGATGACATCTTTTGTCAAACCTAAAAGGCCAACATTTCCATCTGCTGACGAGAGGTGGCCATAACTGCACAGTAGTTTACCTCCTGCAGATCCCTGAACGATGGAGGCTATTCCTGAGGCAGTGGAACTTCTCAGGCCTTCAATTGTCATCTTTGACTGGTTATTGATGCGTTGTTTCAGCTCTGCCTTCTCTGCCTCCAGCTGGTCGATGTCAGCCTGCAGAGCATCCATCGTCTCCTCAAACTCCCTGAAGATGAGGAAAGGAGGTGAGTAAGGAATCACAATAGCGAGATGAGGGAAAGATGATAAACAAAGCAGGATGTGGAATCTTTATCATTCTTACTTTTCTTTCTTCTTCAGCAGGGCGAGGTTCTCGTCCAGTTTGGTCTGAATCTTCTCCACTCGTTCATCAGCATCTTTAGTGGAGGTGTCCAGCCTCTTCTCCAAAAGGCTCAGGCGGACACTGGCCTCGCTCAACTCTTCACCCTGGAGAAGACAAGCACATCCACACCAGTTAAATATCATGCATCTTCATTGCAAACTGGCAGACAGATTTTTCTTTGCTGGACATTTTCAGTGTGTTACCTTAATCTTAAGGGACTTCTTTAGCTCCTTGATGACCGTTTCTCTGTCTTCTAATTTGACTCCTAGACCCTCGGCGTCAGTCATCTCAGCCCTGACAGTGGATGCTCTTATCTCCACTGGAGAATTCTGTGGACAGGAATGGCCCATGGACAAAAGGTGAAGTTTCAGCGTCTGAATTTTGAAGTACATCAACATTAAAAAGTTAAGACATACACATACCTTCCCCTGTGGTTTGTCAGCGTCATACTCTCCTTCCTGCATGGCTGTAGCCATCTTGTTCATGGTAGCAATGACAGAGCTGCATGACTGTCGTAGTAATTCTGGGCCATTCACGCCTTGTGTGCCGTACACCTTGGAGAACAGAGTGCAGATACAGAACACAGTGAGACAGTGGCATCTTATGTCCACCTCCATATAGTGCAATAACTAGTGATGTTCTGGATAATGCTCAGAACACAGGACTTTGTGTCTTAAAATCTTAGAAGTGAATCTGACAGGATTTGGTGCATGTGTTTGAATGTTTTTATTAGAATAATTTGCCCTGCTATTGTGTTACAAAGAAACCTAATTATTATTTCTAAGAATAATTTGGCTCGTCTTTAATGATTATCAACAAATGCCCTTAGACCAAAACTCTAACAATGTTTAAACATCACCAAGGAGTCTTTCAACTGCTAAATATGACGCTACCTGCTCAACAACTTTGCAGGCAGTATCCTCCAGTCTGAGAGCATTGAGACCCTCCTGTTCTCCCAGAGGAGCAATCATCTGAGCTCCAGCTGCTGTCACCTCCTGGAGAACTGCAACCACACGGGTCAACTGGCGCCTGCACTCCGTCAGCGTCTCTGACACCTGCCAGATGAGACATGACACATCAGTCAAACATGCACTGTAGCTCTGTCATTTCTATTTGCATGTTAGAGTGTCAAAAATCATTGGACAGCATCTCAGTTAGTAATTTGCTCATGTGTATGATGTGTCCGTTTCTGTACCGGAGGTCCAAAATTGAGAGCTGCAGGAACTCCAACAACATCAGTTCCAGGCATGCGGCGGCGGATCTTCTTACAGAACTGTCTGATATCAGAGCAGGAAGTGTCCAGGTCCTTCAGAAGAACCGAGAGGCCAGAACTGTCCTGTCCTGCTGACAGGAACGCCCGCAGACGAGCCACCTCCACTCCCATACAGTCCAGGGCACTCTGAGTAAACTGAAGGTGAGACGTTGCAATGGGTTAGAGTTAGAGAAAACCTGTTTTATATTTGTATCCTATTTTGTTTCCAAATTGCCTAACAGAAGTGTTTTTTCTCTCTCCTTGGGGGCACAATTAGGGGAAGAAAAAGGTTTTATGAAAAACAAAGTAAGAATTCTGTTTGCTCTGTATTAACAAATTACCAGACAAGCTTAAAGTACCTTGATGTGGTCAGCCAGCTGTACTGTGCAGTCTTCAGTGTGTTCTGCCAGATGGACACTGTACAGTTGCTGGAAGACAAAACACAACACCAGTAGGATAGCTGACATTTACCAAAACATTCTATTTGAACACAATTAGATGTTGTCTTTGAAATGTCTGTTTCGCTGAGTATATGAGTTTGCACCCATAGGAGGATGTACATACATAAACATATTGGTTTAGGATATATGTTTGATATATTTCAAAATAGTTGTACAATGAAGGTTTAACAGACTAAATGAGACGTATAAAAAAATATTCCTTTGTTACCTGATAGTATTTGATGGCCTTAGTCAGCGGTTCCACCTGAACAGTCTCATCCAGCTGGTCTTTATGCAGCAGATCTATGAAATAATCCAGAGAGCGTTCATGGAAGCTCATTTCAGAGTAGAGTGTCCCCATGCGCTTAAAAATCTCCACGCTGCAGGTATTCAGAGCCCTAGAAACGGGGAAGAACGAAGGAACAGACAAACACATCTAGCTGGTAAATTAGGTTTAAAATTATATCGCAACAGATTATAATCATTCTAGAGATTTTTACTTGTACATTATAGCAGCTTAGACACAGTTTTTTTTCTTTGATGATAATACCATAATTTGTTTCCTGACACATTAGTGATGGAGCTGCTGTGCTTACTGTTCATATTTGTGCAGGGTGGCCTGCAGCAGACTGAGGGAGTAGACCAGTCCAGAAGCAAAACTGCGCTGTTCTCCTGGAGGCCCTCTGAGCCCTGCTCCCTGCACCAGGTTCCCGTTCAAGTCAAACTTTTCCTGGGCCTGTTTACTGATCAGTTCGGCCTTCAAGCAAGAGGATACAAATACATTAGTTTCAGGACCGACTGAGCACAATTGAAATGGGCTGTCACACTGCCTCATACCTTGCAGATGAGCCTGGGAATGAGCAGAAGCACCAGAATACAGTCGTGATCTCCACCATGACGCAGGAAGGAGTCCGGCATGAAGGAGGTGAGGAGGGACACCTGTCGGTTCGACTGAGCCACTTCCATTTTCCTCAGCTCCATCTCAATGGCCTGGAGACACACAGATTGTTGGTCTTTAGGTAAGAAAATAAAAGCAACAACAACACTGGTGAACTAGGTAAACTCAGTCATCATGCAGATGTCCTACCTTGGCATAAGCCTTGGTCTCTGCAAACTTGATCTTGAAGTCAAACAGCTCTGCAGGTGGTTGCTGAACTTGTTCTGTATTTGCATTCTGCTGACTGATCAGCTCCCTGTTGGCCTCCTAATGGACAGAAAAAAGCTCTCTGTGTCATGGCATTCACTTGCACAGTGTATGTTCTCTGCTGCTACCCTGACTGAGTCATGTATTCCTGCCTATGCACCTACCTGAAGGGAGGCGGTGAGCTCTCTGTATTTACTGATGGTCTGCTGGTAATCAGCCACAGTCTCCTGAGCAGCTTCCACCCTTTTGTCTGCTTCTCTGACCTTCGCTGTACCCATGTCCAACTGCTCCCTCAGCTCCATCTCTGTCTCTCTGGCGTTCTCCTGGAGCTCATCATTCATCTCATTGATAGCTTCCTATGGGCACAGGAAAAAAAGGGTCCAGTGATTCGTTGATCTAAGGAATATAGAATTCCTAAACATCCTATTCTGGTCCTTTGGACTTTTGCATAATTGCTTCTGTTTACCTTTACAGACGTGTTAGTGATTTATTAAATGACAGAAATGTAATCTAACAACTGTTAAAAAGCTTTTATTATGAAAGTAGCTTGTGCTGTCATACACAAGTCTCTGGTGATAATACTGAAGATAAATTAGAAATGCATCTGCACTGACCAGATCAGTGACTGTTTCTCTCAGCTCTCTGACTTTCTCCTCCAGGTCAAGGTTCCTCTCTGTCAGGGTCTCCACCATCTCCTCTGACCCCAGTGCAGCATCCACCTGGTACATGTACAAACACACACACAAACAAAAGAGGGTATAAACTATAGATATAGTTAAATTTTGACTTACAAATGTAGTTTTCACAATCAACAACAGTCCCTGCTTCTTTTAAATGTCCATAAATCTAAGCATTTTTTGTCAGTAACTATACTTTAATATATTTTTTAATGTCTGTAAGTAATAATGTAAAAGCACCAGAAAAAACTCGCTCTCTGTATACATTATCTATTCTCATGTCTCCCTGGCTTCACCTGCTCCTTCAGTTCATCAATAGTGGCCTCCGACTGTTTGACTTCTTCCTGCAGTTTTTCCTTCTGAGTCCTCAGTGTTTCCAGCTCAGTGTTCTTCTTCTCCATCTGCTTCTGCAGCTTCACGTGCTCCTGTTTCTCTGAGGCAGACAGATCACGCATCCTGAGGAGGAAACGGAAAGTTTTTTGTTTTTTTTTAATTGGGCAGATTCTTTTCTAGGGCTTGTGTTCAATGACTCTATTACGGAGTTGATGCAAGTAAATATGCTTTGATTTGTAGTGATGTTTTGGAGATAGAGTGATGATGGGGGAAAATTCCACATTTCTATCAAACCTTTTCAGTTTTCTCATTTTATTGTACACCTAGAACTTTCTTCATCTATACCTTTAGTTCAAAGGGGCTTTAAAGAGACATTTTACTGACCTGACCAAAGCCTCCTTAAGCCTGCTGTTCTGTTCCTCCAGCTGCTTGACTTGATAACTTGAGGCAGCTCCATCTGAGCCTGTATAAGAAAAAGAGAGGGACTGTGGTAAGATCATTGAAAGAAAGAATAACAGACATTTATAATACACAATGAGTCTTTTTGAATGAGTGAATAGTGTACAAATGTTTGATTTCTCCTCTTACACACCTTTCTCTGATATCTCATGCCTAAGGATCTCCAGGTCCATGGAGAGCTCCTCCACTTTCTCTTTCAGTGTGTCCACCTCCACTTGCAGGGACTCTGCTCGCTCTTCAGCCATTTCTTTATCTAGAGTGGCCATTTCTATGGCATCTGCTGTGTCCGACATCTCTTCCATGTAGCGGTCCTTGGACTCTTGTGCCTCTCTGGCTTCCTACAAAGTGGACAAGGCACAAAATCAACATTACAAAAGGGAAGCATGATGACTGAAGAGCTTATTCGTTCATTCGCACAGTTTAATTTCAACTTGCTTCAGCACATTGTAAAAATGCCGATAATGTTATTCAGAGTTGCAAAACTTAATAGTTTCTTTTCCGAGTACCTTCTTGGCCTCTTTGAGTTGTTTCTGCAGATCAGCCTGCTGCTCCTGCATTTTGGTCTTCCACTCTTGAAGCTGCTCCAGCTGGATTTTGTGTTTCTCCAGCTCCTTCAGCTTTGCCTTGTCCTCAGTTCTCTTCATCTTCAGAGTCTCCAGCTTCTCTTCCAGGTCCTTGACTTGAGCTCGCAGCGATTCCTCCTCCTAAGAAGGATTGATGGGCAGGTGATCAGCGAATTTAGTGGATTAACTGGACTCATTTATTTCCCGAGGTAAAGAAATACAACAAAGTCCCAACAATTAAAACCCAGAACAAAATGATAAATGTGAATGATACTATCCCAAATTCATTAGCGAATAACGCCATCAATTTCAGCCTCTGAATACACCACCTCAATACAAAGATTAAAGAGCAACAAAGACAGGTTAATCCATTCCCTCCCAACACAGTGGTGGAGTGGAGTATTTCTTTCAGTGTCTTGCCAAGTTAAACCATGCATCATCACCATTAAATTCACCGTGAAGACATTTCAAAACCACAGTACAGCTTTAAGGTGTGTTTAGGGTCATTCTCCCTCTGATGTGATGAGTTTGTTAGTTAACTCATGCCAGGTATCATCAGCATGCATGTAGCCATTAGATAACTCTACCTGCTTGGATATGGCAGGTTCCCCCTGGTCAAACAATAACAACATGGATGAAAAGGAACAAACATATTAAAGTGATGAATAGGATGGAAAAATAAGAATGAAATGGTGATGTACTGACAAAGCTGGAAGGACTGAAAATGAACCACAGCCCTTAGTTGTTTATTTTCCGACACATTAATGTTCTTCCAACAGTCAGTGATCTACCTTGCTTGGAGTTGCTGGGACTGCGGTGGTGGCTGCTGCAGGCGACCCGCTGGGCTGAGGCACGACAGGAGCCCCCAGTGCACCCTGCTGGGAGGACAGACCTGCCTCACTGACATCACCAGACAGAGAGGTCGAGAGACTCTCACGAGACGCCTGTCGACAAAGGCAGATATGTGTCAGAGAGTAACAAGAGGGAGAAGTTGAGGAATGAAGCAGACTGAGAAAGGAAGGATTGGCGTTGTGTTAGTATTTAAATGTCAGTAAACAATGCAATCATCAAAACAAGTGTTTGTGCCACTGTTAACATGCACCTTTGATAAACCCAGTGATTAACTCCTGAAATCTTTTGCTATAAAATACAATAATCTTTTTGATTTCACGTGTCTTCCAGATCCAAACATATCACCTCCCAGTGTCCCTCTCAAGGGATGCTGTCCTACACCGATACACCTGTGCCACGAAGGACGACACTCTACGGATTTCACACCCTGTTAAGTGCCAGGTGAGATTCCCTGATATGACTGGGCGTACCGTGAGTGACAGGCTGGAGCGTCTGGGGGGACGTACCAAGAGGGAGGGGAGGGAGGTAGCTGCTGTGAGACGTGGTGTGCTCCACTGCCACAGCAGGATCATAGAGACTGCGTTAGGACTCTGATGAGTTACTTGTAAAAAAAAAACCTAAATGCTGCACAGTTAGCTTTAAGCTGAATAATGAAACCCTGTCGTACTATGGCTTCATTCATACACGTGATAACTACCAAGTCAGTTACACTATAATCTCATTTTGATTATGCTTATACTGTGTGTGACATCTGTAGTGCAGAGAGAAGTACAATCTGCTTTTGAAAATAGGTTTAAAAAATGCTTCTACCAAACAGGACAGCATTACCATCTACCCACAAAGCGTAAAATTCAACACACAAAAATGCACCACCTTTAGTAAGATTTCAATAATTTGAAGGTTTGCCCTAAATATAACTATCACCCTGAAAAAAAAGAAAGAAAAAGGCAAAAATAACATTACAGTAACAGTATTAAACGGCCGCTCTAAAATCATCCTTTTGATCCCATTTGACCTCCAGTCTGCAGTAGACAAGCTCACCTTTGCAGAGCGGCGGGTAGAAGACTGGAGGAGAAGAGGTGGTGAGGTGTAGAGAAAAGGATGGACACACACACACGCATACACACACAGATTCACACACACATCCAGCGTCAAAGCAAGATAAGAGATTAGCAGCACGTAAACTCACTGTTAGTTTAAATTGACTGATCAAAACTTTGATGGCTGCATGCTCCAGTTAACACCATTTTGAAATAGAGTTATTTCCATTGATTCAAGGCACAAGAGCAGAATAAAATGCAAATTCATGCAGCAAAAAAAAAAAAGTGGGAAAACGTCAATTGAACTGAATTGTGAGGCCACAAGCAATGACAAGGATGCTGTCATGATGACCGTAAAGTATCACAAGAAGCCTTAACCAGAATTAACAAGTAAATAAAGTGGGAAAACCAAGAGAGTATTTTGCAAAAATGACATAAATCAATCACAAGTTATGTCTTTAGGTCCCATGCAAATATCAACAGATAGGAAATAAACATAGATGCAAAAGATAAGTTGCCACAACCAAGGCAAAGCAAACGTGCTGAACTTAAATATTTCTACCTTAATGTTCTTAACGCTCACTGGTATCTGCAAAAAGTATTCAGAAAAACAAAAATGAGAAGTCACCTGGAAAGCTGAGACAAAAAACAGAAACCTGTTTGTTTAGTAAAAGAAAAGGGGACGTTTTTGAAACAAAGCACCTCTGGTCAGGCTCACACTGCAAATGAAATCCCACACAGTGGCTTGAAAGTCATTCCATCACTTTTTATTTGTCTGATTAATGACCTTCAACACATTTAAGCCATTATTACTGCTCGAGAAAGGGAGTTTATTAACTTGAAGGCAATTAACTTAAGTACAGTGAATACATGGAGGAGCCCCATTTGTTGAATCCACAATACATCCACAACAATCCACAGAAATGAAATCATCTTCATTCGTTAAATCATAAAACACACAAGTTTACTATACTGACAGATATACAATGAGGTCCAAGACATGGCTCCTTACCTGCTTGGTTGTTCTGGGAGTCTCAGGAATGTCTGGAGAAAAGAAATGAAGAATTATTATCCACTGCTCCTGTTTCTTGACTCTGAAGCACTGTGTTTTGGAAACACGAGTTTCTGTGCTCCTTTCTCACCTTTTTGTCTCGGTATCTTTGTTGCGCCAGACTCAGGTGTATCAGGTGAGGTGGCACTGGAGCCTTCTTCCACAACCTGGATCTGCACAGAGTGAAATAGGAGTGTAATCAGGTCAACATGACAACAACAGGAACAAATTACAGGTGTCCATTTGTAAATAAAAGCAAAAAATGTTGACAATAAAGTACAGCATTACAGAAGATGCCAGTCTGATACATGGAACAATTCATGACAATCAAAGTATAGAGAAGTTATTGTGCACATATTGTATCAGAAATATGTCCTATATATATATATATATATATATATATATATAACACTAATCATTATGTCACTGACCTGGGACTGTCTGACAAATATGCCATGATTTTCTTCACAGGTGAAGTAGCGTTTTCCCTGCACAGTTCCATCGTTCTTGCCTTTGGCCTCATCCAATATGACACCCACCCATTTCCCCGAGGCGAAGAGGGTGGCGCCAATGTAGGCAACAGTGCCACGCTGACCCTTCCCTGTCACCTCTACTGTAGAGCCAATCTGAGGAGATGAGGAGAAGATATGAAGATCAGAGACCGTGAGTCATGACACACAAGATACTTATTTGATTTGGGATTTATTCATTTCCTTTAATTGTGTCCGAATTACCTTGGGAGGTTTCCCACTCTCCACTGTTCCTGAACTGCTCATTTTGCTGATCAGTGGGCTGGTCAGCTGAAGAATTTGGAGAATAAAGGCAGGAAAAAAAAGAGGCAGTTGGATTAGGAAATGCAGGTAAAAGAAAGTAGAGGAAGATTGAATAGCAATGGTAGGGAGAGACAAGGTCATTACATACCAGAGAATTCATGGTTTAAATCTAAGAATTCTTCAGGCATGATGTCATTTTATGTCTTACACTTGGTCAAGCAGAAAGGACTTAGTAGGATTGTTTAATACATCCTTAATACCTTGATTTATGTGCAACACGAAGGTCCCATTGTTCTCCCTGATCCAGCTATTACAAGCACCCTTTGGAATTAAAAACATTCATGGACAAGATAGTCCTAAGGCTGCAGAGCACAGAAACACGCTCATGCACCAGTCATATGTCCTGGACCACAACAGACCTCGTAATGAACAAGCCGTGTCTCTGCCTTGCTCAGACAAAGATGCTCATTCAAGACAAACTAGGGCTGCAGTAGGAGGCTAATCTTTTTATGGAGCTGTAGGGACATGTGAATTCACGCTACCTCACAGTTTTAAACCACAGGGCAGCAAACCAGATAGAAAAGGTTTATTACATCTCGATAATAGAAGGCGAAACACTTAAACTGGGAGATCATTTTAAAGAATCTACGTAAATGAACACGACTTTGGATTAAGGAGGAAAAACCTTGCCATTTAGTTGAATGTGAGGACAGTAACTTTATCTTCTTTACAAGATCATCTATACGTACATTTCATCTGATTAAGACTCTACATGCAAGAAGGTGAATCCTACATCAGCTTTATGGTGAGTGCTGCAAACCCTCCCTTTTCATAGGTTTTAGCAATCAGAATGCAAGCTCCTATTATTACTTAGCAAATGCATTAATCAAAATTATCACTTATGTACAAAATATAACAATATTTAATGTTAAGAGGCCATGTTACTCACCCTGGGAGTATACGAATGTCGTCTGTTCATAGCCATAATTTAAAGTTAATATGGTTTCCCCTCCAGTACAAAGATAAAGCTCAAGTGCTAATTTTTTTCTACTTTCACATCCCTTCCTCTTTTCCAGAGAGAGGAGAGGACAACACAGGAATGTGATTTCAGGGAGGGATCTTTGTAGTGCATCACAAAACGTCAGAGCTGATTTGAACTGAGAAAGGGAGGGTAATATCTAGCAAGCTGTTGTGTCCTCCACAGGAATGACACGTGACTGTTAGCTTCATACTTGACATGGAACCTTTGAAATAAGGAAGGAAAGAGTTTACTGGCCTTCAATTACATAGCTATATTTTTATATGACACTCATTCGAGAAGTATGAACGTGTAAAGAAGTTGCTGTGTTGCTGCTGATGTTGCTATTTCACAAGGTAATCAACCTAATGTAATCTTTAACAGACTAACAAACCGAGCTGAACAAACTGGTGAAAAATGTATAATTGTAGATATTACGATTGGCGATTTTTAAAGCTTAAGTTCAATATTTATTGTGTTAAAACCTCATTCTAATGCAAAGTGAGAACCTAAAGATATAAATTTCTTCAAGCGTATGTTTATTACATTTTTAAAAGACAAGGGAGATAGAACAATTTTCACAAAAGCTGTGATTAAAAGTTAAAGAAATAAAGTAGTGACAATATAAAATGAAGTAATTTTAATAAGAAAATAATAGGGCCTTTATGTAAACGACCTCTGACATTAAAATAGTTGGGTAATTAACTTTTAGGCATCAGTTTTAAAAAGTTACAGAGGCCCTTACAGACAAAGATTATATATTAATATTAGTGTCCACTGTCACTGACATAGATTTTTTAACCAACTTCATTCCTAATCATGACGAACAAATATTAATTCATTTTCAGGTTTGAAATAATTTAACTGCCAGTTGCGTAGAAAAGCGCTATATAAGTGCAGACCATTTATTATTTTTCTATACACACTTTGGACCTTGCATTGATTGCACATTTTGCAGTCAAGTTAAATAAAGTCATAATAATGACCAATAAATACTGGGTCAGGCTTGCTGCACAATGTTTATCCTGAATTGCAGCCTTTGTGATATATAGTTTGTTTCAAATTGCGATTTTGGTTTGAAATCGAGTAACTGTTCAGCCTTACGAACACATATTAATAATGAGCTTAATTGATCATTCAATCAGTTGCCAGCTAATAAACAGTGGCTAGCTAACAGTAGCTAGCATTAGCTAACGTCTCTTTGCTTGGTACTCCTAATTAAAACGTCGGTTGCTAAACTAGCTGCTCTAAGGATTAATAGTTATATTGCCATGAGGCAATAAGCCAAGTACATTGCACTTACAAAACAGACAACAAGAAAGGAGCTAACAGCTTTAGCTGCAACAAAAAAGGGGCAAAGTACCCTCTGAGAAATGTCATGACACACAACCATTCTGCTTTCATGTCGCTGCATTGTGAGCCCAAGCTATATTCACATTAATCCCCACAGCCGAACATAAAGTGATTTTTAAATTGCTATATTTAGTCTAATATTTATTTAGAATAGCTTTATAACGCCCAAACTAGCCAAGTCGGTTTACAACGTTAGCCGGTTAGCTAAAGTCAGCAAGAACACCGCTGTAAAGAAGCTAATTTAGATTACCTGTATTATATAATGCAGCTCACCTGGCCAACACAGATTCCAGTCTTTAAATGGAGCTTTTAGACGTGTTCATGCAGTTTATAATCCTCTGTTGTCACTTTTTGGATGCCAGCTTGGAAATCCGGGAGTCTTTTCCGTTTATTTGACAGGTCACTTCCGGGACTAAAAGATAAGAAGAAGAAGAAAAGTGAAAAGTAGCGCCTCTAGTGGCGGCAGACAATAATTCACATAAACCTGCTTCTGATACTGAGATTTTTAATCCAAATATGAATAATGGGAAAAAATAAGTTTAAGCTAATATGATACTTAATCAATGCTATTAATATTAATTATATGTCAATTTACCAGCACACACACACACACACACTATAGATCTGCTGCAATATCAAATTTATACCGTAGAAAGTGCATTATAAATATTGCAAATCACATGAACACATTAGTTTTGCAATGATTAATGGTCCACTGAGCTCTTTTAATTCAAGACTATGTCCTCTCAGTTTTATCTTGTTGTCAATTTAATTTTGGGTTTTATTTTTGGGGAACATTTACAACAATTAGTTTTTTACTGTTAGTAAAAATGAGCAATTTCACAACATTATATCCATATAAATCGTGACAGACATATTTCCCTATTTCTGACATCTTATACACACTAAAAGGTCTGTTGCAATATTGAATGTTCAACTGTGGACAGGCCATCATATGGATATTTGTTAGTCACCTTAACATTAAAATATGAGTGTTGGAAATTACACGTAATCAATTAATCCATTGAGCTATTTTGATTTACTAAAATAACATGGGAAAAATCAGGGTCCTACTTCTTCCAGTATTAGAATTTGATGTTTTTCTTGGTTTTATATTGTAAATTTGATTTGTTGGGTTGCTGTTGAACTAAATCAGCAATTTTAGGCTTCACCTCCATAGAAATATGTTGGATGGAATTCTCTCTTGTCTGACATCTTATACACACTAACAGGCCTGTTGCAATATTAAATGTTCAGCTGTGAGAGGGGATCATCTGAATATTTGTTAATCACCTTAACATCAACATACTAGTGTTGCAGTGTTTAGTGCGTTAATCAATTTGTCCATTAGGGCTATTTTGGTTTGTATTATTAAGGGAAAATGCACAAAAAAGTGTCCTAAATCTCCAATATGATCATTTTTGTGTTATATAATTGTAAATATCAATTAGTTTTTTTTATTTTATTGTTGGACAATACAAATGATTTTACAGCATAATTTCTTTAGAAATTGTAATGGACATATTTCACCACTGTCTGAAATCTTACACAGAGTAAAAGTTCTGTTGCAATATTAAATGTTAAACTATAGGGAGAGCATTGTGTGAATATGTGTCACCTTAACATTAACATATTAGTGTTTGAGGTTTTAGTAGGTTAATCAGTTAGTCCATTGAGTTGTTTTAAGTCGTCTCATTAAACAGAAAAATTCTTCCTACTTTTCCAATTTGAGAATTTGATGTTTTTCTGGTTTTATATTATTGTGGATATTAATTAGTTTTTTAACTGCATTGTCTAACAACTTATACACACTATAACAGGCCTGTTGCAATATTAAATGTTTAGCTGCAGAGAGTGCATCAAGTCAATATTTATTGATCACCTTAACGTTAACACATTAGTGCACTTAATAGTAGGTTAATCAATTAGTCCATTGAGCTCGTTTGCTTTATGTTGTTGTAAATAGCCTATTATTATGAATTTAATTTTGAGCGGTTTGACAAAAAGAACAATTAATCTCCATAGAAATTGTGATGGACATATTTCAGTATTAGTTAATATCATTCAACAGTTGGGGAATAATTGTGCAGGTTTGACTTTTTGTCTTTTATCAGAAGCAAAAAACTGAGTGGATATTAGTGAAGTGAAGTTAAAACTAGTAAACTTAGGGGCTATTAGTCCAGAACAAGTAATAATGCATGGTTGGGGATGGAGGGACAGTGGATATGTCCTCTGTCCTGCTGCTGCCTCTGGATGCATACTGACGTGTAACGAGCCAGAGGCCCAGCTCAGCCGACCAATCAGGAGGCGGAGGAGAGGCTGGTCCTGGACCGGCTGGCAGGCAGGCAGACACCCGGGACAGAGCTCCGTCCGCAGCTCAGCCCCGTGGCGGTGACAGCACTGACAGCTACTGGACCAGCTCCCAACTTCTCCACGTCGTCCCTTTAGAGCAAGGTAGAAGGATTTTTTTGCTGCTAGTTGGACTTAAATGTAGTTTTAAAGCGCTAACTTCTGTCTAAGTTTAGCCGGGTGTTTATTCTGCCTGTTGTGATACGCTCGAGTACGGATGGTTCAAAAGTTTCCAAGCTAGCTAGAACACACAACTGTACTTCCGGTGTTTTGTTTCAAAATTAAACATGGTTTGTCTAATATAAATGAAAAAGCGATATTCCACTGGGCTCTGTAGTTTTATTGTGAAGGTGACATTTATGTGCTTCCGGTACTGTAACGGCGTTTTGTCGCTAAGAAACGAGCCGCTGTCCCGGCGTTGGCAGGAGGATTTAACTCGATATTCCGTGCTGTGTCGTTGCTACACCGGGTCCGGTACGTTCTGTCGGCACTGTTAATATTTTTCAGCAGCATTTAACAACTATTTTGTTTAAAATAAACGAAAAAAAGCGAAGGAACTCAAAGCAAATAGTTTAGTCCCGATGGAGGGTGTGGAGTCCAAGTGACACGTTACGTCATTCGTAGTTTCCCTCTGCAGAAAGTGGAGGATCAACAAGTGGTCTGGAGACATCTCAGTCTGAAACAACTAGGAAAGGAAACATGACGAGTTTACATCATCTGTCATCCAGTGCGACTTTCTTTCACCGTCATCTTCATCACATCAGAACAGAAAAACCTGCATGTGGATGTATTTCTGGATTCCTTAATTGAAGGTTTATAGAGATCACTCCAGAAAGAAGACAACAAACAAGGCCATATATCCCCAAATAATAACAATATTACATGCACTTGTTATTTAAACTGTACTGTTGCACTGGCCAACCTCTTTTCTTGAAGCTGGTTGTTAAGGGTGTGTCTCCACCCCCAGCCAGAATCCAGATTTTTCATTTGACACCGAGTATTTGTTGAATTCTGGAGATGTAATGCTTTTTGTGGAGATAATAAGGGATCAGGTTTGTGCTTGGTGGAGTTTCATTTTCTTAAATTCCTCTGCAGGGCGGATTGGTTTGGTAAAATGAAAACTGAAAGTATGTTTCTGCAGGGAGACGGACTGTAAAAGCTTCTAAAGCATGATTCAATAGTGTTACAGTGGTAATCTAAGGCTTGAGATCAACAGGAGAGCATTGTTGTTAACCAAATCAGTGGAATGACAAATGATAATGACCTTTCTTCTCTACTGATCAAAGTTGAGTGGTAGACGTGTTTGTTTTGATCAGAGATAGTGGCTATATCTAAAAGGCAAATAGTGAAGTTGATTGTATACATTAAAAACCAGCTTAACTACACTGTTTGTCTCTGTTAATTTGATCTACGGTTAATAAAAAACTTGCCCAACCAGTCTGCCAGTGGCCCACAGGGTGAACTCAGTCTAAGTGCAGACGACCGCAAATTTGAAAGGGTTTGCATTATCATCAGCTCACTCGTAGACTCCCACACATCCCTCCTACCTTAACTACAAATTGCCAAAACGTTGCCATAAAGTGCAGTTTTATTTGCTTGTTTATTCATGAAGCTGCTTTTTCTCTTTTTTCCCCCTCAGATGGCAGACGTGGAGCTGGTGAAGAAGATGCTGCGGGCCGTCCTGCAGGCCAACAAAAGTGGAGTGTCGCTGTCACGTCTGCAGACGGAGTATAAGGAGCTGACCGGGGAGCAGATACCGCACAAACACATGGGACACAACCACCTGGATGCTCTGCTGGCCAGCATGCCCTCTGTAGTCCGCATGGAGCGCAACCGCACTGGAGAGGTGTGTGGTTGGCTGGGGCAGGGGGGTTAAAAAGTGGATGAATAAACAGACGACACATTTTGATGTTTACTTTCATGTTGTTTCTTATTTATTTCTCCTGCTTGAATGTTACTGTCAATGTGAAACTGGTTATTTCCTGTTTCATTGGTGCCACAGAACGCTCTAGTCTATTCTAGTGTTTCAGGAAAAAATAACAGTCTGGATTTAACTGAGAGACTTATAATTACTACTGATTAAACCACTGCCATCAGTTATTCCTTCTCAATGCTTCTAATATTTTCACTGCGGGTTGTGCATTCTGTGTCTAATATTTAGGCACATTTGCATTACATTAGAGCTCTCTAAACAACAATGCATAATTTGAAAACTATGCACATCTGTCAAAACCAAATCTTTGACAGTAAATGTAACAGTATCTCCAACTCATTAATAATTTTAATCAACTGACTTTAGCTGTTGTTATGTAGTGTCCTGACATGGTCTCTGCATGATGACAGCATACACCAATCAGGCATAACATTATGACCACCTGCCTAATATTGTGTTGGTCCCCCTTATGTGGTCAATAATGCTCTGAACCATTGGGCATGGACCAGAGGACCTCTCAGGGTGTCCTATGGGGTCTGGCACCAGGACCAGGGCAGTGGATCCTTTGGGTCCTCTGGCTTGTGCAGTGGGGCCTCTGTCAATCCAACTTGTTGATGCTTGATCAGAATGGGGTCTAGGAAGTTTGGAGGTCAAATCAACATCTTGGGCCATTGTCATGTTCCTCAAGATGTTCCTGATTGGTTGATGTTGTTGCCATGTGGTGGGGGGCATTTTCCTGTGGGGGTAGGCCAGTGACATTTGGGATTTCCATTTGCATGAGGGAGTGTGCTTGTTCTGGGACAATGTTTATTTGGGTGTCTAAGTCTCATCAACATGGATGTTAAAATCCAAGGTTTTCCAGCAGAACACCACACAGATCACCAACATGATCAATGTTATTCACTTCATGTTGTGGCTGATCGGTTACGTATGTTAATGAAATGATGAAATGTTGTCTCTCTGCCATCACTACCTTTGAGTTGGGTGATTTCCACCTCTTTGGTTTGCTGCAGTTTGTCGAAGCGGTCCTTGTGTTCGTCCAGCAGCCGGCTGTGGTCCTCGCCCTGGACTTGGTGCTGCTCCTGCAGTTCGTAATACTGCCTCTTCAGGTCATCATGCTGATTCTGACAGAAATAAAAGGTTCTTGTGATTACATGGTCTCCCCCCCGTTACACCACAAACTATAAACCACAAAGAGGAAGGATGTACAGGAAGGTCAGGGTTAGTTCACATGTTTTAACGACAGGAAGAAAGAAAGGTTAAATATGCGTATGTGTGTCAACGGCAGGAAGAAAGAAACCCACAGGGTAAGAATGAGCGTATCTACACATGTGTTGGGGTTATAATGATCCATTACCTTTAACATCTGATGCTGTACTTGTAAAGAGTTTAATCTGCTGCTGGAGTCTTGCTGTTTGAGCATAAAAACAAAGGTTACAAAAAAAATAAAAACAACTTCACATCTGCTGTCTTTGTAGTGCTAGCAAACTGTTATTGTACCCACAGATTATGGTGAAGAGATTAATTATATAGCTGGCAGTGGCAGTTATAGCGACACTGTTTGCATAGCACTAGCACAAAAGCAATAGCAAAACATAGGGTTACACTACAGAGCTTTAACAAGGCGTTGCAGGCAGACAGATAAATTATCTCCAATTCATAAACAACGTGTAAAAATAAGTTTGAAGATAAAGCTACTAAGTCACAGGAAAAACATACCTTCTCCTTGTTCAGTGACTGTTGTGCTTCGAGTTTATAAACTAGATAATCTATAAAACAACACAGAAAAAGATAATTTAAAAAAACATAACATTACAAAGCAGTTACACATAGCATTTATTTAGCAGATGCTTTTCTCCAAACTGACTTCCAATAACAATGCATGACCTTACCGTCTAATATTTGTTCTACCATATGTGTTTCCCAAAGCTCCTTTAAATGGAGATATACTTCGGGAGTCAGAATTGCACTTAGATGTTACTTTTCTCACCTTCTTTGGCCTTTTTGTGCTCTAACCTCTCCTTCTGAAGAGACTTCTCCAACCTGGAGCGGTGCTCATACACCACTGAAAATTAAAAAAAAAAACACAGAGATAAGAGAGGAGATAAAACCAGGGAGTAGAGCACAGAAAGTTAGCGAATGCTTTGAACTCTATGTGGGCCAGATGGAAGGGAAACCAAACAGAAAGAGAGCTGTAATACAAATATGTACACTGCACCAAACATATACTGTCACAGATGCTTAAACATTTGTGGTAGAGAGTCCGACCAGGAGAGGATGTGCAGTTTTCTGGTTGATGGGAGCCACGTGTGATATTTATTCAAGCAGACAGTGATCTAAGGACATGACAGCTCCTCCGTCAGCAGAAAGCTGTGGTATTCACCCCAAGACTGATCGTCCAGAGGCATTTAGAGATACTGCAAGTCTGGTTCAGGCTTCTTTTTATGTGCAACAGTGAAATCATGAGGTAATGGGTCATTGCAAGAGAGTTTTTGAAAGTATGCTTTGCCTTGATTTACTTTTGTCCTAATCCTGTCAAGGTGGGAATATGGTAAATAATCCAAGTATAATTCTTCGTCCCAAAAGCCCCTTTATGCACTAAAATCTCTTTATCTGAACTAAGATCTTGCTTTAGCTCTTAGATTCACTTCTAATCTCTGCAGCTGTCCCCTACACTCCTCACCTCTCACACAGATTCCTCTTTAATTACTTCCATTTTCCACCCTTATCAGGTTTAAATAAAAAAAAAAGTCCCTTTTATTAGGCGGCAGGCCACAGGATAAACGGTCAAGTATTCTGGCGCTGATGCAACAGACAGTTACTCAGCACAAATAATGCAACAAATGCATCAGTAACGGCAGGTTTACATGCTGCACGTCCTTTTACTGTCCGTTCAGCTGCTCCAACCGTTGTTGCTTTTGTTCTATCAGATGAAGCCTGATAAGGCGTCTGCTGAGTTATGTTTCTAGAAGCCTCCTGAGGCTTCCAGACAGACTCTTTTTGCAACTCATGAAAGCATTCTGTAACTTTGTTTTGCCAAGGGACAAGTGACAATAGTGGCTTTTATAAACACTCTGCAAAGACACATACTGAGCCCCCTAACCTCAGTACGTTCCACTAAGTCTGAAAAAGAAGAAGATATGGACAGCCTCTCATGTTACAATTACTCTGGCTCTAATAACGTGTTCTGATCTTGGGGGCAGGCTGTGATTCACCCATTAAAAAACAGATCTCTGAACATGAAGTCTTAACTTCTTCCTGCCTTTGGGGGCTGGGCAGTCAAACTGATGATGTGGCTATTCTTCCCTCTGAGTGCCACCTCAACAGATTCCAGGACAAACTGTTAGCTACATCTATTCTGTGATAATTCCCCGAAGATAGCAACACTAAGAAGGAGTGGAGAAGAAAGAGAGTTGGTGAAGGATGGAGAATTAGCAGAAGAAATGGAGAGGAGGAGAAGGCTGACATATATTAGGCACAGATAGGGCAAAAAGAAGAGAAACACACAGAAAGAGAGATTTAATGGGTGTTAAGATGTAATAAAGTAATGTTAGATCATTGTAAACATAAAGTTAAGTCCTGGTTACCTAAACTAATGAAGGAGATACAAAAATATAGGCTCTGATAATGTACAACACAAAACTGACGACAACAAAAGTCCCCCTGATCCAAGATCCAGTTTAAATCTTCTCTGCTTCACACTCTGGTGTTGCTATAAAGGCGTATTTCCAGTTCACATGTGCCATTGTAGACTCTTTTATATACACAAAGACACACAATTTTAAGTGTTTTCTTACGTTATTTGCTTCAGATTACATAAACAGTTTATGTTGCACCAGCCGCTGTGTTTTGCACATGTTGCTGCTATGTGGCAAGTGAAAGCAATTCCATCTGTTTCAAGCCAAACTGGCTTTCCCGAGTGATTTAGGGTCAAATGTTAGAAAATAATAGGCTGTGACGACACCGCTTGCTGCAGTGACAATGCACAGTTTTACAAGGCTGTTTAAGAAGTAGCATTCGACTTTCAGGTTGGATTTCAGCCTACAGACATGGCTGAAATCCAACAACCTTTCCCAAATTCTTTCCGTTTTCTTTGAGCTTGATCAGGAGGACGTCTAGCTTCATCGGATTAGTGAGGTTTTATTTTGCCATGCCTCCTCCGCAGTGCCAAAGATGAGGCCATGTTGCTCTTCAATGAGCTCAGCTCAGGCCACACCGCACACACCCTCTCCCTAGGGGTCAACATGACCGGGCAACAGCTACAAAGCAGCTACAGTCTAAAAAAGGATGGTCGTTCAATGTGAATTAATAAAATGCACCACTAATAGCAGGAGTAGTCATAATTTACATAGCACGTTTAATATAGAAAACTCAGTGTTCCTCACATAAACACAAGGAAGAAAACAAATCATGAAAAATTAGTTTTCTGCTTTTTCTTCCTTGTACTTTATATTTCAAATAATTCCAATATGAAGAAAACATACACTACTAATAAAACTACTGAGATATTCAGATGCACAGATGTACCATTTGCCGGTGTTTCTTTTATAAATGGCAAATTAGCGACGGTTAACTGATAACTATTCCCACAAATGAGGGACAACTTCTCAAAACAAGTCTCCAAACTCTCACCGACACACTAACCCATTTTACACGTGCTCTTATCTCGTTCAAACCTCAGTGAGCATGGGAGTGAACGTTTATTGTCTTGAGGGTTTCCCCCCCAGACCAATGAAACATTTCCCTTACAGTGCGGTTAAAGTGCATCTGCAGAGCGAGAACAAGGGAGCTCTCTATAGTGGTGACCTTTACTGGCCTCTTGGTTTAGATGTGGAGAGGATTGGATTGGTTCGATTTGGCTCGTGGTGTGGATGGGGAAATGGGGACCGGGATTTTTGTCTGTGGTGTATTTGTGTGTGTTCACACTCCCACCCTTGTGTACACAGACAAAAAACACAAGAGGCCAGTTCAATTTAGGAGGGAGTGGGACTGACAAAGATACAGACCTTTACTTTGTCCAAAAATGCACAAAGTTAATGTTTCATGTATGCAGTATCTATTTACCCACGGCAACAGAGTCACTGCCGTCTGTCTGTATGTGGGTGTGTATGTCTGCACCATAACTCAAGAAGAAATAGAGATAGGAAAATCAAACTCAGCACAGATGTTCATCTTGACCTACCCTGGTCACCCAATAATTTTGGGGTCAAAAGGTCAAAGGTCAAGGTTACAGAGCTACTTAGTGCAAAATCCCCTTATAATCTACTATATAAGCTTGCAATGATGAACTTTGGTAAGGGTAGGACTACCACATTGCACCTCTTGGCCTTGAACTTGACCTTTGACCCTGAACTTACTGCCATCTGTTTGTCTGTCTGTCTGTCTGTCTGTGGGTGTGTATGTTCGCATAGGGCTGGGCGATATGGCTAAAAAATAAAATCTTGATTTTTTTAGTCATCTTGGACGATTACGATTTTAATCGATTTTAATCGAAGTATTAAAAACTACATGCATGTATTTTTAAATAGTTTTGATTTATTCAAAAATATCTTGTGCAAAATAATAGGGCTGGACCCTAATAATCGAATATTCATTCACTGCGGTGGTATTGGAATAGTAAATTTGAC
>OMNN01056467.1:0-12422 GCA_900302755.1 Chromis chromis
GAGTTCTCTCTTTGTAAACAAACAATGTTCTGGGAGTGCATCCTCCAGGGGGAATAAACATGCTGAATTTGTTTCCTACCTGAAGAAGCAATGAGGCGGTTTTAATGACGATGAATCATGGATCTCTTTATTTTGTAGGTTGTAACCATCGTGGTCATTTTGCCACCTCTACCTGCTGATATGTCCACTTTGTAAAATACACAAATCCCACTTTTGATGGCCCTTAGATGCTCAGGTCAAGCCTACAAACAGTCATGCAATGTGTCAAAAAGCCAAGAGTTGGTGGGGATGGCTTATAAAATACAGTCTAAGTTATTGCTCCAGTGTTTTGTGTGATTTTTTATTTTTTTTTTTACATTAACTTGATTAGACTTAGACTGAACTTTATTGATCCCTTTGGGATGACTCCCTCAGGGAAATTTAAGTTTCCAGCAGCATGTAAGAAGGACAAAATAAAAAGTAACAAGTAACAAAAGGTAACCAATAGAAAAATAGAATAAAATAAGAAATAGAACACTCTTAGTTAGAAAATATACAGAATATGCATAGAAAATGCAAAATATACAAAATATGACTAGAAATACAAAATATGCATGGAGTGAAAAGAAAATTGTTATTGCACAATGATTATTATTATTGCGATTATTGCACTATGGGTGAGGTTATTGCACATACAAGTGAAAGTGAAGGTAAAAATAGGTACATTCCTTTCAGTATTTTCAAGCTCACTTCTCTTGCCTATTGTTTTAAGTTAAACACTGAATTCCTAAACATGCTCCCTGTGCTAGTGGTGCGTTGTTGTGAATGCTCAGCTACATTAACACAACGTGAGTGCAGATTAACAAAACAATAAAAAGCCGAATTCTGTTCTTTTGTTTTGTAATAATCTTCCGATGTCGTGAGTGCATCATTACACTCTTTTAGTTGAAAGACCAAATTACCTCACTGTCCAAGCACATCATGTATTGACTGTTGGGCTGTGCTTGCCCTGAGAAAATGGAGTGCTGTAATCTTCCATAATCCTTACCAGCACTGAAAATGGCTTCAGACAGGTAGTGAATACAAAATACAGCCACACAGCCCGAGAAGCAGCAAAACAACTTTCGTGCCTGCAGTCACATTTTGAACATCAAACATACTGTGTCGCACGCTATTCGCTATCAATTACTTTATGTAAGTTACTCGTGGAAAGGTGCGAGGGTGATTGTGTCTCATGCTCCAGGAGTCCACATATTAAAATTTAGCACAAACAACAAAAACATTGCAAGCGGCTGCAATTTTCTGTCCGTCTTTTCCTCTCCCATCTGCACACACACACACCATATACAAAGCAGCAGTCCAGTCATTTATGGCTGGAACACAGAGCCAAACAACAGAGCAGAAACCTAGAGATAAAAGAGAGAGAGAGAGTGACAGATGAACACAGAGGGAGGGAGACACAAAAAAGATGGAGAGCTAAAGAGAAAGGAAGGTAGGGAAAAAATGTGCATGATAAACCATTAATCTGTCGGCGTGTATACCTGCGCCTGTGTATATATATTATCAGTATGCATGCTCACATCTGTGTGTGTACGCGTAGACTGCATGTCTACTTCCCAAGGTCACTGCTGAGAGCTAGGAGGGAGGAAAAAATTAACAAGACCAGTGGACAATGACGTTAGCCCTGCAAGGAACATTACTCTTAAAGAGACAGCTAGGGACACAGGCTTGCAGGGAAAGTTTAGTCACAATTTAGATGTTTAATTTGTTCATTATCCGAATTTAATTTATTCAAATTCTCTCACTGAGATCAAGGATGTGTTTGTGGAGGCAAAGCTGACCGAAACAGAAAGAAATACACAGAAGATTATGAATATTTCATTAAAAAAAAAGAAGAAGGAGAGCGATAGAAAGCATAAACTGATCTACCCCCTGCAGCACCACACACACAGATACATACACACTCAAACAGTATAGTCGCTGGTGTTGCCTGCACTCACACTGAAAAAGACCAGGCAGTATCTCAGTACAAAGCCACTCAGGAGGTTTGGGGCAACAAAAGGCTTTTCATTAGTGAACTATAGACATGGGACAACTCTAAATGAAGAAATCTAGCTGCACACAGAGAAGACTATCCAGACCAGCAACACACACACTTGTCTTGTTTTTCCAGTTTTCCTCAAAAGGTTGTTTGGTCCATTTATTGAGGAGTGAGTGACATGGCAGCTGCTCCTGTACTTTCGGTTTTAAAAAGGCGAGAAGAAAACACCTTTTTGTGTTGGTTCTGACTCTCCAGCCTGACTTACTGTGAACCTGCCACCTGGCTGACAGCAGTCATCTCTCACAGTCTGAAACTCACGTCTTGCTTTTTCATCCTCTCGCTTCCTTTTCTGTCACTTGTCTTTCCTTATATCAGTGTCGTTTGTCTGATCTAGCCTCATGGTTTTCTTCACGTTTTGTTGTCTAAGATTTTTTCTAAGAATTACCTCCTCAAGCTTTCCATTTCCCTTCTTACTCACTGAAACTAAGATTAAGTAGCAGTAAAGTGAGAGCAAAGCCCAAATGTGCACTGTACATAACTCTGCTGTTGTTGATAATGTTGTCATTTAGTGTAAGAATCAGACATCAGTATGAATGCCAAAAGCTGTTTAATGCTGAGCAGATGGAGGCAGATGCTTGGACCAGATGGTTAAAGTCACAACAATACAACTTGTTCATGCACACGGCAGGCATCCAGTCTTTTCCTTCAAACTATCTCTAATCTTCCCTGAGAGAGTCCCTTCATCCCTTTCTTTACTTCCTGTACTTTCTATTAGGAATATAACAATAATTGTTGCTTTGGTACCAATTTAATGCTAAAAATCTCAAAAGTGTGACCTACTTGTTTATCTATGGGACAGAAAGTTGTGAAAGTACTCTAGATGCTGGAGACACTGGATCATAATCAACAACATGGAGTGACAGCAGCCAGTAAAAGTGCAGCAACGGGTCATGTATGGGGATATTTTATGTTTAAGCTGCGTGATCAGCATCAAGTTAGACGACTAGAACACAAGCGGCATCACAGATGATTTCAAACAAAAGAAGAAAACACCTCAAACTTATCTAAGCACTGCAAAAACAGGCCTCCTGGTCTGTAAACAGCATTCAAGATGAGCGAGTATTGCTTGTCAACATTATATTAACACATACTAATGGAGCAGCATGGTGACTTCCTGAGGTGCTACTGTTATTGTTTGTAAGTTGCAACAGCTGGCATCTACTCTACTGATACTTGATACACAATGGTGTTTAGGCTAGTGTAGAGAGCTCATAGAGTGAGATAGGTGCTGCTCATAACAGTGGTCGGCTGCTGTCATCGGCATTCAGTCTGTCAAAACAACACGGTGTAGAGTTGATTGAGTAGTTGCCAGCTACTAAATTAATTGCCAACTATTGTGTAAATCAGCCTGAGTAACACTTTAAAGAGTAAAAAGTGGAGAATATCTGATTCCAGGTGCTTAAATTATTATTATCTTACTTTACATCTTTATGAAAATAAACTTGATATCTTTGGGTTGTAGACATAAATATACATTCCACGATGTCATGTTTGGCTCTGGGAAACACTGATTCCACAGCATTTCACACCTTTTTCTGACATTTCAAAGACCGAATCAAGAAAATAATTGACAGAGATAACAAAAATAATTTATAACACGTTGTGCAGCAGCTATATTTAAATAAAAGACTGTATTATAAATTTAGTGGTACATCCCCGCTTGCTATAACAACATGTTTCCTTGAATCTGTACACCCGTCTCTCCATTCATCCCTTTCGTATTTTCTTTTTATGCACTTCTCACATGATTTCCATCGGCCTTTCCTCTTCATTACCCTTTCCTTTTAAAGGACAAAAACTGCTGGTAATATCCATCAAGCAATGCCAAGGCTTTCTTCAGCATCAAAAGAAGAAGAACAGGAAGTTCTGCAACAGACAGTCTGGCCGCTCTGATCTCAGCATGATGGGAGTAGGTCTGGGATTACATGAAGAGTTAGAAGCAAGTGAGACAGCATGAATCCACAGAAGAGCTATGTTAAGTTCTCCAACATCCTCAGAACAACCTACCTTACAAGTACCTTGAAAAACCGTGTGAAAGTATACTGAGAACAGCTGCCATGTTAAAGGAAATGGTGGTCACACCGAATGCTGACCGAGTGTTTGTTTTAGCTGCATTTTGTATGAAGAAAATCGAAGAATAAAAACTATTCATGGAAATATTCTTGATCACTTTACTTTAAACAGCTAAACTCTTGTACACTACTGCATACTAACTGAACTAAATACTCTAATATTCATTATATGGCAGCAAATAACAATTATTTTTACTGTCTCTGGTGATTATTTTCTTATTTGGTCATTTAAATGTCAGAAAATTGTGAAAAATGTTTATCAGTGGTTCCATCCATCCATCCATTATCTATACACCGCTTAATACTCTGTAGGGTCGCGGGGGGCTGGAGCCTATCCCAGCCGACTCGGGTAAAGGCAGGGGACACCCTGGACAGGTCGGCAGTCTATCACAGGGCTACACATAGAGACAAACAACCAAGCACACTCTCATTCACACCTACGGACAATTTAGAATCATCAATTAACCTTAGCATGTCTTTGGACTGTGGGAGGAAGCTGGAGTACCCGGTGAAAACCCACACTGCACAGGGAGAACATGCAAACTCCACACAGAAAGATCCCAGGCATCCTAACCGGGACGCGAACCGGGGATCTTCTAGCTGTGAGGCGACGGTGTTAACAACTGAGCCACCGCGCTGCCCTTGTTAGTGGTTCCCAAAGCCCAAAATTCATCCTCAAATGTCGTTTGTCCACAATCTAAAGATTTTCAGTGAGCTGCCATATGGGAACAAAGAAACCAGAATATATTCAAATAGCTGAAAGCTGGAATCTGAGGATTTCAAGTTTTCTCATAAAAAAAAATAAAATAATAATTTAAAAAAAAAACGAGTAACAAAAAGTGAATATGTGGTTGTAAAGGTGGGGGTAATTACAGCAGCACGGGTGATTTTGAGCGTGTGGAAGGACCCTTTAGTTTAACAGGTGGAAAGAAAATATATTTAAAATTGTTTCATACAAAAAATGATTGGCCAGAATAAATGATGACATGGATAACTTTGATAAATCCGGGGGGGCACATTTTTGGATTACAGCCTAATCACTCAAGCATACAGGGTGAATACAAAGAATGTGCGTTTTTTTTGTGTTTGTTTTGTTTTTCCTCATACAGGTACAGGCACTTTGTAAATATGTTATGGGCCCAAATAGAGTGTGTAATGTAAGTCGAGTGTAATGTGTACTGCTGTCTTTTCAAACTAAAAGTTGTAAAAAAAAGAAATAAAAACTTGAATAAAAAAAAACAAAAAACTAATTTAATGGATTATTTAAATAGTCAGCAATGAATTAAACAGCCGACAACTAATCAATTCATCACTGCAGCTCTAATTCATTAAAGTAATACTTCTCTTAACTTCGCTGACATGAACAAAATACTGACCTAGACGTGAAGCCATTCTTAAACTCTGTGTTCACATTGTATAATAACAGAGAAATCATCGACCATCAAAATATGTTTCACCCAAATGCTTGCACAAAGACAATATATGCACAAAGGTCACACCACACACACCCAGATAAATCGCTGCTAAGCTGAATTTGTAAAAAACACACGGCAGCCAAACAGCTGTAGAATCTCAAGCCAAACTCCATTCACTAACAATGAAGGTTTTCCTTGCACCACACCAGAGCGAGCAACATGACACAGAAACGAAGGTGTCTGTGTGTGAGTACACACATCTGTCTATGTGTGTACAACAGAAAATGACAGGCTTTAATTTGCAAGCCTCCACCTCTTCCTGTGTCTGCATGCCTGCGTGTGTGAGAAGGTTTGAAAACATAATGTGCTGTGTAGACAGTGCTATCTGTATCATGTCATCTTTTCTCACTGCAAATGCCTTTTATCTTATATCCTTCAAAAACACCTATTACATCATGTGGTTTCATCAAAACACAATCCTCTGAACAAAGTTTAGGTACTTTCTCTGGCCACAGTGGCAACAGACAAACTCCTATTGCACAAAGGAAGCATATCTCAGTTTAAACTTTCTCAAAAGGTCCTGTGTTCATGGACAGTTGTGATACTCAGCCTGACACAAAGGACAGAGAATAGCTTGGAAGCATTTGGCACTTGCTATTTTGGACTTCAGACCTTTTTTTTTTTTTTTGGATTTTTCATGTCTGATAGCTCACCATCTGCTCTGTGCTCTCTGGCTCTACAACTCCAGAAATGAATAAGCAAAGGCGAAATCTGTTCAGATGAGTATTTTTGTCAGCATAGTTGCAGAATTGTGTACATCTGTTCCTCTAATGTTCCACCCACGCCGTGAATATATTCTCTATCAACTCAATGCTCCCCTTTTGTTTGTGATTGCGTCTGACTGACCTGAGAGTAGAAATTAGCCATAGTGGTGGTTTCTATGTCCTTCTTTGCTAGTATTTCCATTTTGACTGGAGCTGATGGGAACTTGGATGAGAAGTAGTCCAAGAAGTCCGGTAGGTAGCTGGCTTCCCCGTGGATAATTCCCATGACATAATGAGCGGCCTGCAAAACACAGTAAACACTTTTACAGGTATGATATGAACGCTTTTTAATTTAGATTATTACATAAAACAAGAGCAGAGGTGAGGCTAGTGATTGCAGGTGCTCTACTGCAGCTGCACTAAACACAACACTCATGGATCAATCTGATCAATATGTATGCTGCACCTGGGATGAGTCCTCACTGAACGCCAAGGTGACAAACTCCTGGGCGAATCTCTGCCTCTGGTCCACCGAGAGAGAGGAGAGCTGGGAGGCGTAGGCGTGAGCCACGAGGGCCCCTCCGTTAGGCTGGTTCTCTATGTGAATGTAGGGGGCAAACTCCAGACCCGCCATGCCAGGATAGGTGCACTGCGGGTGGTGTTTGGTCGGGGAAGGGAGAGCCGTCTTGGTGGAGGTGAGAGAGTTGAGGAGAGAGGAGGTAAAGAGGGATTTAGAGGCGAGAGGCGGAGAAGAGGGCAGGAGATGAGTTTTGTTGTTGGGGTAAACGGGAAGAGGGGACTTAAACGGAGACAGGGAGGAGTTGTTTGTAAATTCGGAGGAGGAAGAGTTTGGGGAAGACGAGGAACCAGGGTGGAGAAGCAGGCCGGCACAAACGGTTTGGCAGGAGCGGTGGTACATCTTCA
Organism: Chromis chromis; assembly: GCA_900302755.1. Lineage (NCBI taxonomy): Eukaryota > Metazoa > Chordata > Actinopteri > Pomacentridae > Chromis > Chromis chromis. The sequence goes on from OMNN01056467.1 coordinate 7,256, forward strand.
CTCGCTTGTGCTTCTCCCCCTCTTTGTGTTTCTTCTTCTTTTTCTTCTTCACTTTTTTGATTTGCAGCTCCTCTAAGTTGATCTTGGCTTTCTCTTTTTCATCTGGACAAAGTGACAGAGAGAGGGAGAAAAACATTTTATTACAGGGTATTACAGGGGAAAGCATTCTTAAAACATCAACACAAAATATGAAAAAATGTAATTTTGAAAAGGCTCCAAGGCAGCTTTGTAAGAATCTATCACGGCTGTTTTCTGAAGTGTGATGAATCAACAAACCAAAACTTCTACCCGCCACCTCCAGGCTGTGAGGAAAGACTTTTTCACGGACTCACAGTAAATGAGATCCTCTTACAATGACGACGGCTCAGAAAAATAAAATAAGGTGAACAAAATGGGGAAAACTGGAATAATAAAATGTAGATTACGCTCTAGAGTATGATAAAACATGCTAAAGAAAATAACAATGGCAAGAAAATGCAAACTTCTCCCCAGACTTCTGTTTATTTTCAGTTTTTATGAATTACATCAACCAGACACCTGTTAAATTCCCTTTTTGTAAAATAACAAAACTGAAAATAATGAGCACTAACTATTTTAAGCAAGTGTAGACAGATGACTCATAGCTTTTCCCAGATGGTGTGCATCTCCTGCGGTGTATACATAATATAAATTGAAGAGCCCTGAAATGAAATCCCTCGAGAAAAGCAGATATGACTAAGCCAGGAAACGCGCATATCTGAGAAGAGATAATGCCGTACATGGACGTCCATCTCTTTAACGCTTCAGGCGGGACAAAGTGGAGCATGTAAAATTATGCAAAGTGCTACTGTATGCGTTTGTCTGCGAGTGTGTGCGTGTCGGGGCATGTCAGTTTGCAAACTCGCCTGGTTCATTCTTGCCCAGTTGTTGTGTAAACAAGCGGACGCGTAGACATTTACTGTATATTGGTGAGCACACGTGAGGCGCACTGATAGAGGTGTCGCTGCCTCAGCATAATTCAAACATCACACACACACACACACAAACACACCACTTCAGTCTAACTTGTACCCCACACACGTTCAATGCCAGATAAGGCAGGAATGAGACAGAATGAAAAACAGCCGAGAGAGAGAGACTATTAAAGAGAGCAACAGACACACAGAGAGAGAGGAGGTATTTGCAGTACAATACCCAGGCTACTAATCCAAAAGCTCTTTAACCCATAAGTCACCCCTCCCCCAATTCTCTCGACACACATGCACACATGCACGTTTATTCCCAAACCTCAACCTTCATCAACCCACAGAGCAGCCTGATGCAGAGAACACTGGTGACACATGATCAATTCGTTGGATGGTGATAAGATTTCGAATTAGCTGGTTGTAAGTATGTAAATTTCACTGTCACATGCTAATAAACTGCAAATGTAGACATTAAGATGTGTCGAATAAATAAATTCCCCTTTTTTGTATTTCAAGAATAACTAGAAAAGCACTCGGAGAGCGCAGACCTCCACCAAGCAGCTGTTACCTTCTCAGCTCCGTGGCGTATACCTCAGTAAACGACACTACTGTGCTGGTAACAAGCCGTCTGGGCCGCTATCAAAACAGGCAGTATGGGAGGCAGTAAACGTTGGAACTGGATTCGTTTATTTGTCACAGACACGGTGAAAAAGTACAGCACGAGTGCCGTTAAATCATGAATTAACCACAGTTAATTCATGATTTAACAAAGGGGCAATTACTTTTTCACACAGGGCCAGGTAGGTTTGGATAGCTTTTTTCCCTTAAAACATTAAATCATCATTTAAAAACTGCATTTTTTGTTTACTTTGGTTTTCTTTGTCTAATATTCAAATTAGTTTGTTGGTCTTAAACATTAAAATGGGGAAAATATGCAAAAAAATAAGAATTTTTATTTGCAAATACTTTTTCATGGCACTGTAGCTACGATTTCTTTGTGTAAGCTGGTTCGACAAACCTCTATAATGGGTATCACACTGTTGGTCATCAGCGTTCTTTTCACGTTTTCCTCATCAGGCTCTCTGTGCACCTTTCAATAAAGGGAAGCATTTGATTCGTCATTTGACTTTTCTGCCACACAAAAAGGACCGATCGCGTTCTGCCTACTTCAGTCAGGAGGAATGGGGATTTTATAATGGAGAGCTATGAGGGATATAAAATTTTATGGCAGCAAAAAGCACTGTTGTTGCAAATGATGGTGGAAAATTGCTAATCGTGCACGTTAATTTATTTTATCACTCAGTGCACTCTTAATGCATCTGCTTAGATCCAACATGACAGCTGCACATTAGAGCTCTTCAAAATTAAACTTCATTCATTTAAACGTGATACTCAAGAAGCCCATTTAGGCCCGACACCGTCCCACAATGAGGGCTACATGGAAATATCTTTAGTCTTTGCCCAAATCAAAGTGAAATTAATGATATTGATCGAATATGCTCTGGGGTAAATACCAATAGACCAATTGATCTCATAATGTGTGTTCTATTAGCTGCAGTACTAGCAGAGTAAAACAGACCTGGCAGCAAATCAGGACAAAGCATAAAAACATATTTCTGCTTCTTTGAATCAACAACAGGATGCTTGTAGGTTCCTGTGGCAAAGCGACATGTTCGATTTGCCTGTTGTAACGGCACGGCTTCGCTCAGTGCGTTTACTAAGTTACAGCTAAACAGGTCTGCAGATATCACACAATCCCTCAGGAAAAGAAGTGATGACTCCCAAACTCTGAACATACCCTCTTCCAGAGCAGGTTAGCTCTGCAGCATGAGTTAGCAGTGGTGATCTTCTAGCAGGTTAAAAGAGAGCCACCCTAGTGACACTTGCTAATCTATTAATCCTGCTTCATAGTGCACCCCTCAGGTCGAGCAACTGTAAACAACAACATCCAAGCAACATCCTACACACTGAAGATAGCAAGCTTTGCTGAAGTTTGTCTGTGAAGGTTCTCAGTCATCCAGGTCATGGTTCACCTAAGGTGAAACGTCTTCAACAAACTCAAGCAAGTCCAGATGCTACGATTGAAACTACGAGGATAAGATTTGCTGAAGAATTGAATCGTGAAACACGGCTGGCCTGCTTGGTTCTTTTGGTGATTTAGCCATTTTAATAACCGTGCTCACCTCCCTGTGTGCAAATGTTTCACCAAAACAATCCTCCACCACTATTTTGCAGGGGGGCTGTCACTGCATTCTGGGATTAGCACCCCCAAGACGGTTGGGATTGGTTGACAGGAAGACAAACAAGCCAGAGGGGTTTTCCCCTATACCAGATTAAAAAAGACGGTGAAGCCAGACCATTTTCCAGCACTGCCACAGCACTGTGTAGACAGGTCTGGCTATGTGAGACTAGAGCTGGATGTTGCCTTGCAGTGCAAACAACACAAATTCTAGGCTCACAAAATATATTGTGTGATGTTGCAGTCGGAAAGCAAGCAATAGATATGTGTCAATCAATTACCTTTACACCTTTATTTTATCAAGTAAGCATTAAAAACTATGTCTTATTTCCACTGGCAGTCTGGTAATGACTCGTATTTTTAAACTAGATAACACATGGGCATTTTCTTGGCAAATAGTGGTGATACAAGGGGGATAAATAACACCCGAGTTTGTCCATACCATAATTGTAATAGATGGCATTGGGGCAAAGAATTGCTAAATGCAAAGTGGAGCTTACCCAGTCTTTGTGTCAAGTGGTACTTAGCCTCCTGTGTAATTTATCACAATCATGGAATGTACAACGTGTTGGGTATTATCCCTCCTGCTTCCCACAAGGTTAGGCTGAAACTCAAACACACCGGCAAGAGTTTGCCCATGTATGCGAGACCTCCGTCCTTAATTTAAAGTGGTCTGAATGTGTAGTTAAAATAAGATGAGATTAAACTTTATAGTCACTGCACAGAGTACAACAAAATGCAGTAATTATATGTTGCAGCTTGTTAGGAAGCTGGGGTCAGAGCAGGATCAGCCACACTACGGCGCTCCTGAAGTAAATAGGGTTAAATCAGTCGGCCAAAGCCTCAACGTCTGAGCCACCACTACCTCCCCTAAGCTACCACTACCTAATTGTACACTTTCAGAAAGATTTTTGCCAGATTGAAACGCTGTATTAAAAGAGAACACCTTCAACAATCATTGAATTTATGAGCGTTCGCTGTTCTTTCATCTCAGCCAAGAATCCAACTGACTACCTAATTACACACTTTATCCACCAGAAAGCTCTAAAAAGTTTATTTTTCAGCTGTATATGTCCCACTCTGCACAAATGTGTTTACTCATGCTGTGAATTTAACAAATACGGTGCAAAATATTGTTATCAGAATTTGTGTTGCTATCAGGCCTATGAAATCCACAGTCAGTCAGGCACTGTGGTGTTTATCATTGCAGAATGCCATATTATATTACAGTCGAAATACATTTTCCTGCCAGAATCCACAACAAATATTCACATTTGACTCAATTTGAATCTAATTAGTGTTTGACTCAATTTGATTCTGCAGCAGCCAGTTTTGATTCATTAATTATAGTGTGTCCTGTTGAAGGATCCCTGACGGTAAATTCCCACCTGTTCCCTCACTGATAACAGCTCTAAAAACGTTTCAAATGAATACCTAATATTCCATGTCCACAGTTTTGATGATTTAAAAAAAACATATTATCCATATGTGTACAGCCTGACACTTCTCTACGGTGGCCCAGAAGGGTCAACGCAACTGCAAAAGCCACAACACAAATGCAAAGGCCACAACGGAAGTTTACCCACAACGGAAGTTTACCCACAACGGAAGTGCGCAGCGGTCGGAAGAACAGGTTTTGCTTTTTTTTTGGGGACAATATTTTCTGACGGACTATTTTGATTACGGGAGAGTTTAATGAGACGCAAGTAAAACGCTGCTGCTCCATGATTGTGATTAATGTCGTTATGTGTTAACTTCCATTGTGGCTTTGCTGTTGCGTTGTGGCTTTTGCAGTTATGTTGTGGCTTTTGCATGTGTGTTGTGGCTTTTGCTGTTGCGTTGTGGCTTTTGCTGTTGCGTTGTGGCTTTTGCTGTTGCGTTGTGGCTTTTTCATGCGTGTTGTGGCTTTTGCAGTTGCGTTGTGGCTTTTGCATGTGTGTTGTGGCTTTTGCATGTGTGTTGTGGCTTTTGCAGGTGCGTTGTG